>JABSTR010003454.1:0-52839 GCA_013339765.2 Haemaphysalis longicornis | reverse complement strand
AAAAGCGTGCTACGTAAAAAACACACAACGGGGTTAGATGAGCAGAAGGTAAGTGCTTTGATCTATTTTCAGAACAAAGATGACCTGGTGCCTAAAAACGTTTTTGATCCTGAAAGGTGTTTAAACGGCGAGAGGCATTTTTGGTCATGGGGTATTTTTGCGTGGGATATGCGGAACATGCGAGTGCCTGTCGGAAATACGGTAATATTGAAAGGTTCCGGAAATGTAGCGGTCTTTAGGCTTTACGAAGAGTAATGTTGGTAGCTCAGATATAGTGGGCAAATTGCTTTGTGTTTTGTTCAGTGGGTGAATTTATCTGTAATTTTTGCGGAGGTCTAGAGGTCCACTAACCATGAAGGAGTATATTCGTTTATGGTTTATAATTGCGTTTTATTTTGCTTTATGGAGAAAAATTAGCGCGTCTCAACAAGCAAACAATTGGGTTTGAGAAACTAAAAGAAAACATTTAATATTTTTGTTGCGTTAGTGCACAACAGTACTTCAGTTTTTGGTGACATATATAGTGCATACTTAAAAGGTGCACGCCCGGTTGCGTGAATGCCTTATGGTGTCGTAGCTGCAAAACTTCAGGATTTGTTGTAATCTGGTCGGTCAAATATAGGGCTGCTACACATCTGGTCCTGAATCAAATTGTATATCAGGAGGCCTCTATATGCGAACATCCTTATCAAAACAACCTAGCTGTGGTTTCGATTATCTGCTTTAAACAAATGCTGGGCCACCCGTAAGTTAAAATAACCATTAATTTTAAATAAATTGTAAATTTTAAAACGCACAATTTTAAATTGTACACGTTAAACTTTAATTTTAAATTTTAAAACGTTAAATTTGCTATACTAAACGAAGCAAAAAAGAGTACTAATTCTTGCAGTCAGCCGGTGGAGGAAAAGATCGGCTAACTTTCAATACTTACTTAGGGTCGCAGCCAATCAGGCACAACGAATGGACTCAGAGAACAAAGAAAATAATTTTATTTACCGATAACTTTGGAGCGTCGAAAACGAACTAGCCTTCCGGCTTCGCCATCCGCAGGAGACTGGCAAAATTATTGTGGTCTGTTTCAAAGCGCGCAGACTGAATGCTGTTCTAACATCTATTGTCCTCAGGATTTTGCTACGAAGAAACCTGCTGCGATGTTGAATGTAACAGCACCAGAAAAAATGTTCATTTTTATAATAAATTCTCAGAACTCTTCGACTTTTGTTATCTGAAACAGGTAAAATTGGTGTCTGCAATATTTTTGAAGCATATTCGTTTCATACGCGCCCTTCTGAAAAAACGTTGTATCATTTTTACTGTGCCAAGGGTTGTATGCGTTTTGGAATGCGCTAAGGTGACGAATGCGGACACCAGATTCTCCAAGCTCCCTTTATGCTACTGCAGCCGTACTTACAGGGCAGGTTCAAATTAAACTATTTGTTTAGTTCCATTGCTGGCTTATTCTGGTGGTACACTGACGTTTTACGTGTGAACTAGGTGATCAAGGCATAGCGTATCCTCTGGGAGGGGCTGCAAAAAACTTTTTCAAAAGCTTTTTAAAAAATTTCGCAAAAACCTCTCCCCTGATCTTTACAGCAAAGCTCAATAGAACGTGAACCAAAAAACTGGACGAATGCAGCTGCAACTTGTTGAAACTACTGCAGCGCGTTATCATAAACATTGGTATCCCATTTTATGAACCCGTAGCGTGACTATATGTTTTTTAAACTTTTACTTACCGGCAATTGCAAAGTTGAAAGCACGCAACCACCAAATAACGTAGTAAGCAGGTATTGAACACTTCGAAATACAGAAGTGCTACAACCTGACTTTGTGGACACTTTACTACATTTAAAAACATCGTTTTTCCAAAATTGTCTTGTGCAGTTGCCTTCCACTCACCGGCTTTCACAAGCGCAAGTACGTCGTACAATTTTCGTCAAAAAAAGATATCTTTCAGTTGTCTTTTGCGAGGATACCTGCGAGTTGAAGGACCAGATCGCGGTTGTCCCACTTTTATGCCATTTACCTCCGAAGCCAATTCTTTTGGTTGATCGCATTTCGTTCCCTTTCAGCGTCAGTCTTATTTCCCGGCCGGCTGTCCAATACAAGTGAACCAAGCTCGACCACGCTGACGCCGCAGAAAGCTCTCAAAGGAAGCAGTGGGATTGTTATTTATTTCAGGTGGGTATTCGCAAGCTCATCCTTTTTTCCGCTCAACTATTTCGGGGGACAGCACCGAAGCGAAGCCGCTTTCCACTCGATACACGGCACCTTTGGGTAAAATGAACTGTTGACTTCGGCAACCTCGTCCCATGGTTCGATGTGAATTTCTGAGAGGGGTAGGAATTCCCGAAGACGCGCTATCTGCAGGCAAACAAATGAAATATAGGTGGCAGTTTTTATGTTTCTAAGCGTATGAAACGTTTAGTCAGCATGTATGTTTGCTTTCCCTGAGGGTGTACTGATCGTCTGTTCTCTTTATTTTGGAGATTGCTTGCTAAAATGTTTACTTATGGTTAAGAACGGATCCAAGATTTACTCGCAGTTTATTCCTTTGTTCCTGAGTATAACTGCTGATCATGTTAGGTCCAAAATGTATGGTTTTCACTGTAGCCTTTTATTAGGAAACGACCTTTATATCTATGACCTCATATACTAATCTAGCTATAGAGAGATATGTCAAACAGTTAATGCGTGACAATCTTAGCCGAGTACTTCCACTGCAAGGACAGAGTACCGCCCGGGATTTCAAAAAACGCAGATTTGGCAAGAATACATCTGTAATCGTTATTATAGCGCAAATAAAGATAATTGGTCGAACAGAAATAAAAAAGAACAAAAAAATCACAGAAATAGAAAAAAATTTGCAATCTTGAAATGACAAAAATAAAAATATGCATCTAATACATCTTCCTCCAAAACCCAACCATAAACCAAAAACTCTGCAAAACCTGTTCAAGATGCCAATAAAAAAATGTCGAAAATGGCATAAAACCGTGCAACGCCCTCACATTCCATAAAAAGCAGATTTGGGAGAAAAACATTAACAATCGTTATACTAGGGCAAATCCAGTTCACTGGAGAACAAAAGTTTGCAAAGCGCAAGAAATAGAAAAAATTGGAAAAGAAATTTCACAAAATTGATCTGCCAAAATGAAAAATATGCATCTTATACATCCAACCAAACACACACTAGCAGTAAGCAAAAAATGTTCGCAAAAAACGTTCGAGGTGCAAATGAAAACGTCGAAAATGGCGATAAATTGTGTAAAGCTTCGCATTTCCAGAAAAACGCAGCTTTGGCAAAAAACACAATAAACCATTATAATACCCTGGTGGAGATACTCGGTAGAACAGAATTTAAAAAAAAAGAAATAAGAAACATTCAGCACAAATTTTGTAGAAATGATTTCACGAAGCCAAAAGTATGCATCTTAGGCACCTCCCCACCAAAACCCCGGAATAAACAGAAACGTAACGCCGAAAACGTTGAAAATGCAAATATTAAAATGGCGAAAGTACCGAAAGACCAAGTAACACCAACTATCCCCGCAAAATTTTATATTTGGCAAGAATAACCCCAGCAATCGTATTATAGCTTATTTCTGGTAATCGGCAGAACAAAATTAAAAAAAAAACACGTATAAAATTGAAAAAAGAAATTCACAAAAATATTGAATTGCGTAAATGTAGATGATTGGTTGAACAGACTTTTGAAATACAAAATAGCGAAAAATAGCTAAAATGAAATTTTTGAATAAGTCACTTGCCAAAATAAAAAATATGCATGTTATACATCTGCTCCAAAAACCGACGAACTCACAAAAAAGTTAGACAAAGAACATTGAAAAACTTATAAAAATGACGTAAATGTGCCAACTCTGCTGTACGCCTCGCTCCCTCGAAAAAAATATCAATAATTAGCGAAGCAAATGTGCTTCCTCGGTTTAATGGCATGTTTACCTCATTGGCGAAAATAAACAACAAATACGCAAAATTTGTCCAATAATGCATGGTTTTCCGCTATTTTTACCCAAATTTGGCTGCAAAGAAACAAAAAACCGAGAATGCTGTGCAGTAGTCAACAATTCTCCGAATTTATAACGAATTTATTTTACTCCAGAAAAACATTCCTGCTTGGTCAGTTTAACATACACAAAAACGGTGATATATACCACGAGAGATGTAGAGGTCTTCTTTAAATTTTTAGTGGTAAAATTGGAACAAATTCTTCCGTGGCTAAAAAAATTATGGTCTTATGCAACTACTGTGCAGAACGTTTTGGCCCGGGTGTATATCCGAAGAAAAAAATGAAGGAACCTCACACAAAGGCGTTAGGTAGCGAAGCTGCACTCAGCCTTCAAGACCATCACGACGGTTTAAATCCGCAATTGCAATAGATTACCTTCTTTGCTGCCGCAACAGCTTTCGCGCATCATTGTTCTTATAATTCTGAGCTTTCTCCATTTTTTGGAAAATATCATCATTTGAGATCACCTTGGGGGCCTGTACGCTATGACGTGTCTTTCTTGATGCGGGCAAGTGTTACCTCGATTGCGGCAAACTCTGGAATCTTTCTATTTCCGAGTAAATGTTGCCACAATTACGGCGAAGGCTGGAGTTTTTGCTTGGGCAGTGTTGGCCTATCTCCCTGAGTGGGTATGCTTCACTATACAAATGTGCACCGGGGACGCTGGACGTGGGTGCGAGGCACGGACTCATTAGACCTCGGAGTTTTTTTTTTGTTTTTTTAACTGGATGGTGGTCGCCGCAAAGCACGTGCTCACGTGTGCTCGTCATTTACGGCGCAGGCGCGTGGCCAAGCGGGGTGCTACGGTTGCCGCTGTCGGCTGGTTGCGCGGCTATACAGACCGAAAAAACTTTCGCCCTTGCAATCATAGTGTGGCTGGTGGTGTAAGTGTTACGCAAACTTTCGGCGCTAAAGCGAAGTGCCTGCGCCGAGATATCGGCCGCGCTGCAGTTACCGCGCAGGCCACACTATGAAAAAAACGGAAAGTACCCCACGCTCTGTTTACACGCGTTACGAGCCGAAAGCGGCACTCGCAGCGCCCTGGTTGACCGTTCGCCTGCTACTCACACAGTCCCATGACCTACAGATTTTTGACAAAGACTCCACCTTCGGTTACACACTTTCATTGCTAACAAAGCAGTTTTGTGACTAAGTTTTTCAAATGCGCTTGAGGGTCGTTTTGGGGGCCTGTCCATTTTTGTTTCTCGGGATTAAGTTACTCAATGCAAGGATTCAGCGCGAGACACCCCAAAAAGTATTTACAATGTATTACGAGGCCATTTGCACAATAAAGCTTTGCTTAAAGCTAAAAAGCTTGTTTAAGACATCGGTAATATAACAGCGGACCATGTCAAAGGTATCTTCATTTAGAGGGTATAAGAGAAGTAGTCAGCTCAAGATTAGGCCAATACACGAAGTTTACGTGCTCAGAAATTGAGCTTTCGCTACTGTGATTTGGCGGCTTCGTTGGCCTCGTAACCTGTTGAACGAATAAAACATGGAGAACAGGAAAAAATGCAGCAGGAAATTTTGGCGAAAGTGTGAGAGGCAGGGCTGTATGTCGAGGTGGTGACACAAAAACCCAGCCCGTTCTGCGTGATTCAAGCGCATCGTTCCTTCGGGGTCCCCCTCAAGTATTACTCAAATATCTACCTTATTCCGCGCTAGCGCTTCAAACCGGCAATGCGGCCAATACTCCAAAATTTATAACACACATACAGTTATTTGTTAGTGGTCCTAGTTAGGTTACCCGGAGTTGTAAACAGTGCCAAATCCCCTCTTGCGAATAATAGACCGCATTCTACCGCAGTCGCGCGCTTATAAAAAACGGCTGGAACTAGTGTTTTTTTTACACAGTCCTAAAAAACGATTGTACGACTTTGGTGACCTAATACTAAGAAAGACCCATGAGAACTGCAGTATATCTGATGGGTCACTATGTTTAAAAAAAATGCCGCTTACTGTTTAGGCAAACTGAATGTCCGAAAGGCCGGCTGCATTGCTAGTGTGCCTTGCGAGAGCGCAAAGAAAGAGAATATGGATTGTCAAAGGGTGAAATTAGTAGTAGTTATAATTTCCAATAACGTTGACTACAAGGGCCACAACAGAATGCGTTAGCTACAGAAAAAGCGACGCGCTGGGCCAAGAGATGGCACATTGGCCAAGCGAACGCGAAACAATTCAATTGAAGAACCGTGCACTGTATCTACCATGTCAGTGTACACAGCGGAGGGGAAGAATATGATGGGAAGAGCTGGAGGAAACTGGTACCTGAAATTGAACAAAATATATCTTGTATATAGTTTTGTATATACTCTTGTATATATAGCTTGTATTAATTCCTTTATATAAACTATATACAGTTAAGTCTACACTTCACCGTATAGCATACAGTAATGGGGAATTCGAGGGACATAACACGAGGTGTACTGCTACCTTTCCCTCTTAAATTTATAAGACGTAACTATGGAATGCGCTGAGGTAAACTGTGTGCTTGTTTGAATGCAAAGGGTAAAATTGTTTCACAGATCAAAGCTCTCTTTTTAGCTCGACGAGAAAAAAAATATGAATGCAGTGAATGATACCACAGGTAAGCCGTCACTTAGAGGGGACAGTGCAATGCCATGACAATATTTTAATTGGATGAAAAATGGAAGGTCAAATATACCCGAGTGATGCACTTGGCACAAACGAAACTTCGAATACGGGTCACGGAATCGCACAATGAAAGTTCGTCGCAGAAACTTTTCCCGCACGCGTGCAAGAATTACTCCCTTTAGAAATTTAACTACTCAACTTGGTTCTGCCAGAGATTTGAGAAACAAAATATTCCTTTTGAGGTACGCTCAGCACAAAAGAAACCACTGCATACAAGAAAGGGGAAGTGGAAAGTTACGTTACAAAATTCAAGAGAAACCAGAGAGCGGCAAAGCAAGGGGTCGAACGTTTTCAGAGTGATGACGAAAACTTTGAAATGACGTTCACACAATACGTCCCAGGAATTTGCTTTCCAGCTGGCACAGATGGTTTCTGAAAGGACGAATTTGAATAAAACAGAGTTAAACAGTTTTCTTGCAAAAGCGCTTACTTAGCCATATGCTTTAACGTTTTATGAAATCGTTATTTTTCACTTTGGTGTTTCATGCGTGTCACCAAAGTTTTTATAAAATAGTTCCTACCACTATTTATTTAAAAGTTCTCTGGGCTTTAGTGACCCTGAGTAAAAACGTTTTTCAAAAAGGGCTTATTTAGGCTGTACCGCTCGCAAAAAGCGGCTTTTGAACATCAGCGCAGAATATCCTTATATCATAAGGTGTCAGGAATTACCGTATTTTATTTCCGATCAAAATACTTATTGCTCAGCTGTTTGGGGTTTTGCACGAAAGGCTGTTTCGTTTTGCTCCGTTTTGCACGAAAAGCTGTCCATAGTTTGATTTCATCTTTCAAGTGGTAATCCGTTGCGTACAACACTTCTGGCCAGCGTAAAGGCAGCCTTATAATTTATCAATACCAAAAGAACTAAATTAGCTACGCAACATCATGATGTCGGATACATCACTTTTGGAATACGAATGAACATTTAGGCGATGCAGAGATACGCAATCATTTATGTCCTGGTGGAAACAGTCGTGACAACGCAGTTATGAATATATGAACAATTGATTTTCTTTGCATTAGTTATTAAAACAACTTTATGCATTGCAGCCTATCAGTAGTAATGGGTTTAGATTGCTTTTTAACGACACTGCCACGCTAAGTGCAAGATAATTCCAGTGTGTGTAAGAAACTGCGTGAGAGCACAAATACTACTCTAGTAAAAACGTATACGTCATCACCTCACAACATTAAAAATGTGAGTGACCTCGTACAAAACTTCAAAGTGTATAACGAAAAAAAAAGCCAAATGAAGGCAGTCCGCAAAATAGGAACGTTTAAACGTGCGTCCGCTATTCACAATTATTTTAAAGCACACTTGGGACTTCAGAAGAAACACTTTCACATCTGACGAAATTGGACACACTTTGGCGCCAAGAAGACTCAACCCTTGCTTTACCCTTGACTTTCATTCCTTAAGGCGCGGGGCGAGACGTCTCCACGAATGAACTCAAGGCGACCGTGGGTTGAGACTGATGCGATAAGACCGTATCACCGAACGCACCCAGCCTAAACACAGCGTCCTGAAAGCAAGAAAAGGGACAGAGAGGGAGCCCGACCAGACGGGTGCAAATGCTGATGTCGTCAGAAATAACGGAATCGGGCGGGTACTTCTCCACACTAAACGACTGAAAGGTGGGGTGAGAGAAACTAAGGGCCCGAGAACCAAAAAAACTTGGGGATCCTTGTCTTTCTTCTCTGCATAAATTATTCTAAAAGTTGTGTCCTGAGGTAACGCTAACTTTCTTTCCCTGCGTTACTAAAGCGGCAAACAAAACGCAATTGCCAAAAAATAATCACATTCGAGAATATGTCGCTCAGATGAGCGTATCATATTGGTACTTCATAAGTTAGGACTGCGATCGCCAGGGAATCGTTTAAAACTGAAGGTCCACAAATTTTAATGCGCAGAATAGACAATGGTAAAATTTACTACAATATATATTCTACAACAGTATTGAAGGATGTGCACGAGAAACTATTTAATGCTTGTTTGTGTATGAATGAAAAGTTGAGACATAAGCTCTGTAACGATATTAGCGGTATGAAGCTGTTGCGCCTCTCGTTGGTTGGAAAATTTGTGTCGTAACAAAAAAACTAGGCTGGACCGAGCAGTTCTCGCCCAGGACGCCGAACGTATGGGTCTGGCTAATCAGGCGTGCAGCATAGTGCTCAGTATTCATGTAAAGAAAAAACACAAAACAAGCATCGAAACCGCATGCTGGAAGAAAAGGCGGCGGTGAACAATGAAACCCCACTTCATGTGTCCTGGTGAAAGATTATGTTTACAGCGGCTCTCGAAAGGGGGGGGGGTGACGTCATGCGAGGGACCGCGCATGCGTAACGCTAGGCAGGACACAGCAGTTCTCGCCCAGACACCGAGCGCCTGCGTCAGGCCTGGCCGGACCCACCATTTGCCGCCAGAGAAGCCCAACGCAAGCGACAAGCCAACCGAGACGACAAGGATCATTTTGTGCCCTCCCCACCAGCACGTCTAGTTGTGACAACTACTTCGCCGGACATCCACTTTCGCAGGGAGGGATGGCCGCTTTTTTTTTTTTCAAAACTGCCGAGATGAATTCTATTTGCAAAGTTATACCTGCTTGCAGACCCTCAATCACAATATCACTCTCGAAACACGAGTATCAGTTTTTTTGTTCCTTGGCCGTTATCTTCAAACAGTAATGTAGGACGTACGAAAACTCTTCGGAAGTTTTATATTTTTATACCAAAAGGCCAGCAATGTTTCCAGAAATGCTCCTGTTGCAGTATAAAGAGTACACAGGTGTTTATTCGGGAAAGTTTAAAGTTTTTCTTTTTATTATTGACAAATCTAATACATAACAAACACTCTTACAGTCACGGCGCATCAGTCAGCGGTAATAATGCAAATTTTCGACAAAAACGGTATGTTTCAGAATGCATACAATTGTATCTTTAGACACCGCCTTCGTGCAATAAAAGGAACTCAAACCGCACAATAAACGAACCTGTTTCCCAATACTTCTCATAATATTTCTGCTTTGCTTGAAGATATAGAGGACTGATAAGTGCCAGTACTTTCGCATATATAATGGAGGAAATATTTCTACTAATGAACGACTATGGGTTATTCTTTTTCGTATGTTTTTACTGCCATTTTTTATATGTGAGAATTTTTTTTTTACAATTTTATTGCACCTTGCCGTTTTTGGTTTATGACCCTTGCGTAGATAGTGTTTTCAGACACGGGTCGCTTAAATTACAAATATAAAAGCCCAAACACATTTTTCTTCCTGCAAGCGTGTCATGCTCACACCTGTGATGGAATACCGTTTCCATAAGCCCCTTAATTTTTATCATGCAGAAACGTTGTACTGTACTTGCGTACTTTTGCGGTATATATAGCTTCCTAAAAATACTATACACGTCACTAAAAACTGCAAAAGATCCGAAATATTAAAAAAAACCGCAAAATTCGTGGTAATGTAAAAGATAAAAAAATATTACCCTTTAAAATCGCCAGTTTCGAATAACGAGCACAGCTGAATTGAATACTTTTTAAAACCACGCGTGTCCTTGCAAACATACATATTGTGAATATGTCGAAACCTGGCATTCCCGCTTAGAATACAACAATAGCACCCCACTCGCCACCCCGCAACAACAGATTTCTAGGCTCTATTACCCGTTGCTTGCCGCTATCTTCATCGAAAATCATTGTTTTTAATGCTCTAGTTTAAGCTCTTTATTCGTTGAGAATATTTGAAAAAAATTCATTTAAAAACCAGCCCGATAAAACTCTCAGAATGAACCCGACCATGTATATGATCTCTTATGATATAAAAAGATTGGCAAAAAAACCCGGTCCCCATATTTTCGAAAGAACGTTATATATCCGTCGATTGACATCTGCGGCAACAAAACATCCGGCATACTGTTAAGCTTAGAAATTAACAATTACAGTATCAACATTATATTCGTCATCACCATCGTAGGGAGGATTATATTTAGGTCGAGCTGGAGAACCAAAGAGAACGTAACCATTTAAAACGAGAAAGTGGAGACCGAACCATTGACTTGAAATGGGGCATTGCTTGCTTCCCCAGAAGTTTTATATATTATATACCTGCCTTGAGCTTTTTGTGTTCTGGAAACAGTAGTTCCATCCTGATGTTCCAGCAGCTGATGTTCTGCGTACACGTATTTTCACAGGGTACCTAGAAGAGGCGACTCACCTCAGGCTTTGTTTCTACACTGTCGACAACAATGGCGCGAGCTCTGGGATTAACTCATTTTACCCCAAAGTCTCCGCATGAAGCATAAGGTGTGCGAATGCTAATGCACTGTTAAAGTTCTTAACGAGTTTTCAAGAATCCAAGGTTTCAATATAGCTTGAGCCCTGCCGGTTCACACAGCTACATACATGCTCTAATGAGGATCATGCGAAACAAAAAATGTTACTGGCATCGAATATGCCAACACCTCTTAGTACTCTCGTGTTCCAGACAATAAAGGAACTCTTCAGCCATTGATAGACACGTCGACAATGTGCACAAACGCTAGTTGCAGTGGGCTCCCGAGCACGTCGCAGCTTTCATAAACATGAGCGAAAACTTCCCAACAGACCTCATTTTTTTCTACTACTACTTGGTCCTGCACATCAGAAGCCATTTCTCGAATTTAACGGTCCACGGTGTCGTTCAAGCAAGGTATTTTGTCTAGGTTTTTCACACGAACTTTCCCTATGACAGTTCCGATTACATCCATCACTCAGGGATAATAAGAGTCTCGCATATTGCGTGAGGATTCATCTGCTTAGCCACGTGGTAGCTGAGCATGTAGCTTGCCTTGATGGCATCCGCAAAGCGTCCTCTGGAAAAACGTGTAGCTTTGTACGGTGAAAATAACATCAAAATGTGCATCGGCAGTCTACACCTGGCACCCAACCTGCCCCCTCCCCCAACCCGCAATGCATTATGTTGGAAGTCAGGGCACTAAAGCGAACCATCAAAATTTGCAACCTAACCTTCAGGACTGCGCCTCTGATGTGAGGAAAAGTGTACGCACCGAGAACAGAATGCACATCGCGGAGGCCGCGGAGATTGCATGCGAAACTATCGTAAACCATCTCGAACAAGTGTTCGGTGACAGATCGAGGCTAGTGGCTGCCAAGACACCGTAAGCACAGCTAACGTAAATCACGTCGAACAAGCATTCGACGACCGATCGGAAACTGCATGCACATCCACGAACAAGGCGATTCTGATAATCAGTAAAGTAGTTTATACTGCTTTCTGATTATTTCGATTTCACCTTGTTTGCGGTCTTCAGCCTTTGAGATTCCAACACTTTTTTCTTGGTTTGGGACTACCCTATGTCCTTGTCTTGGTAGCTCTGGTGGTGCTTTGTCCGGAGATGGCGGGTCAACACAGTCGGCACCACGCAGGTTTATGCATATAAGTTATTCACGGCACAAAACGCTTATAGCTTTGCCGCCAATATTGGCAAAGCAAAACGTCAACTAACTTTCTTTGTAGCCACATAAATTGAATATGACTACGCGGCCGAGGCGAACACGCTACTTCCTGATGCAGGTGAAGCGTGTGGTAGTGCACGCAGAACCACCCAACGCCTGTAGAAACTCTGGATCAGTGGTGGGACATTAAGAACTCGACAGGTATAAACCTATAGACATATAGACGTATAGGCGCACGCGCAAAACTGCCGCCATCTACCAGTACAAAACCGAAACGTGCAAACGACACCATGTTGGAGAATTGCGTCCTTGGGATTGTGCAGGCCGTGGCGCGGGAGCTGCTTCCTTAGTTTAGCGATATGTTTATCTTCTGAGTTTAGAGCAAAATAATGTGCGATGAGTGGTCTGTGGACGTTTCTGTGCTGCCCATTTTTCCGAGCGACTTCGCAGATTCCAATTTCGCGTCCAAACACCGTCAAAGAGACACCGCTAGCAGAGCTACAAATTCACAAGAGTCGTAGGTCAGCCTGCACAAGTTGAAAACGAAAGCGTATATTAGGAAAAAATAGTCTTTTCTTTCTTTTTAAAAATCATACTGTTCTTCAACTGTGGTGCTCCGTTCTTTTGTTTTCTTTCTGGGTCATATCATTAATGTTAATAGAAGGTACCTGCTCCCGCATTGAGTAGAATCACACACCCAAATACAGATGCGCCTGGCCTAAACTTGCGGACTTCTGGAATTCTGTTCCTTTTTAACGCTGTGTGATGGTACTGCGATGAATTTGGTTTATTGACCTTTAGGTTACATTGTGCTGTTTCTTTGCGCACAGAGCGCATACTTCATGTAGAGGGGTTCAGTTTTCGCGGAACAAAGACGGCCGTGGCCTGGTCTGTGTAGAGCACAAAAGAACGTTCACCTCAACACACAGGTATTCACTATACAGTTCAAGATCACACCTCTGACCGCATGGAAAGATTTCTTCTCCGCCACCATACTTTTGCCCTGTCTCAACAATATTTCGGTGATTTAGAAAAACGGTATATTCATCCGTAAAGTATTCGGCAGAAACTATCTGCTGAGGTAACGATGTCTACATGATGCGCAACGCATTGCAGTTATTCAAAACTACGTTTTCTCGAAAGGGCTTAGATTTTGTGCGTGACACACGACCATTTTATTGTGCGTAACCCAGAATAAAATACATGGTTAGAATGCGCGTGGTATGATACTGGTATTGTAAAGACTGTCGTGCGAGTTGGAAACAAAATCGAATGATGGCAGCAATAAAAGTGCATCAATATACCTCTCCACGTGGAGCACCTGACTGTTCAGGGCACAGAAATATTGTATATTTCTGCTCCTCAACCTTGAGTTTACTTACAACTTTATATAAAGCACTATTTGGAAAATCTGACGTTTTTCTAGTTTACGGTTTATGCATTTACCCTTTATGTGCGTACTTTCATGGGATAGTAATCAAGCAGACCAAAAAAACGGGTATTGAAGGGCGCACGAAACATAAGGAAATAAAGCTCGACTTTTTACGTGGCACAACTTTAAATACTGCTTTTAAGCTCCGCCGCGATTCCGATAAGCGTTCTATATTATGCGCGCATAGTAAAGGCAGCACGGAAGCTTCTCAAACTTATATATCAGCCGTCGACCGGAAGAAGTCAGTTTCCTTCGCGTGGAATTTTTCTAGTGATATGCTGAATGGACGAGCCATATATTGCTACTATCCCGCCGAATAGGTTGTGTGCACGTTCATGTGGCCGGTGGAGCCAAACGAAGACCGAGGGCGTCGCCTAACTGTTCTTCCGACTACGGTGAAGTAATAGAAATGCTTTTTGTACTGTCTTCCTGCAATCTGTGGCCTCTAAAAAAGCGGTAACGGGGCTTGTGGTCTTTTCAACTTCCGCAAACTAAGCACAATACTTTGTGTATTGTGTATTGTCAAATCAGTGTTTACTTTTCGAAGCAGTGTGTTTTGCAAATATCAGCAGCCTGTCCATATTCTCCTCAGTAGTATGTCTGTGTTCGCTAGAAAATAAAAGCACGCCACACTTTGCTTTTTCCGGCATATGCGTCATAGGAGAGTATGTAAAAATAACGGATGAGTCAATTTACACGCTTCTACTTCATCCTAAACACGAGAAATATCAATATTCGAACATTGAGTTGCCTTTTTTTCATACAAGTATAGATGCCTACGCAGGATAAAAATCTTAAGCAACATTTTTCCCCAGCTTAATTATATAACCCTGGTCGTTGAAAGGGTATAGGTGTAAAGTGCTACTGCTTTCGAACAAAATTTCCCCAGTAATTGTATAACCGTTCTCTATGTGGAGACATGTTTACATTACGAAATCTCGAGCGCTACAAGCTGCCCCTCTACGTACGAACATTTTTGGCAGTAGCAGACGCCACCCTTCCTAACTTTGGTTGCCTCATTGCGTCGCAATGCAATGATGAATTTTATAATTGCTCTCTTTCATTTTTTACCTTGACGGAAGATGCAAGGAAAGTGCAGGTATTCCAGTAGCTGCGTTATCTGGTTGGTGGTTTGTGGCCATTGCTCTTCTAGTTAAAGCGAACCTTTACTTTCCGCACTGATGCCATTGTACGCCAATAAGCCCTGCAGGAAAGGAAACTTTGTCTGGTGATATTGATGAATGATGGCGGGTGAAGTGAAAGAATAAAAGACTTCCCACTGCCGCCGTCGAACCTGAGTCACTCGCATTATGAATCCGGCGTCTATCCGATTGCCCCATTTCTACACGGTAGAAGCAAAACCCCAGCAGCAGCTAAGAATTCGCGCCGTACACGCAAACCTAATCGTTAGGCACACCCTAGAGTTGCTGTGTATTCCAGAAAAGTGGCGTCCGCTTCTGCCAAAAAAATGTTCCCATGTAGAGAAGCAGCTAGTAGCGTATCGGATTCCCTATCGTAAAATAGCCTCCACATAGCGAACTAAAATGCCATAGCGCACGTTCTTGCCTGGAGAAAAGGAGTACCTTGAAGGAATGTACACGTTGTCGCGACATTTCGAGCCATTGCTTCAGTTGTTTGTGTCTGCAAATTTGAGAGCTATTTAATGCTGTCTACGCCATCGAACTACATGTTAAGCTACGTTTCAATCGTGTAATGGCTTAATACTACAGTGGCTCTGAAAGAATTTACATCAAAGAGGCGTGAACAAACCAATTTGGACAAAATCAGGGCAAAACCCAGGGCGATAGGACGTCGAAGGTCATATAACCGAATTCACAAATTGTTTGCAGACCTCAATAAGTGCATCGGGAAGCACTTTCTCTATGAACCTACCAGAATACCAAGATTTTTGTAATACTATATCTAAACATATTTCTCCCCAAATATTAGGTACACTGTGTACGATGTTTTGTGGCTGCATCCGACTGAATTGTGGTTTTTAAAAGAAGTTATACTTTGAAAACCTCAGTTTTTACTGACTAGTGCCGCCTTTAGAGGCGCAACGGCCAATGTACAAGTGATAACTCTACGAAAGCCCATAAACAAGCCGAAATAGTTTCGTTTGGTGGATAATTGCACATGGTGAACAAAAATGAGAACTTTATATATTAAAACAACTGATAAATGTTGTATAAACACCAGAACCAGTCATTGTTTATGAGCTTACACTTCTTCCCTTCATTTTAGTTGCTTCAAACGTTTTTTTACACCGACCACAAGTCTTTCTTTACAACTAGTACGGAACTAAGAAACACAGACATTGCACTTTTTATCTCTATTTTTTCTAATCTTTGTTACGCCGCGTCTTCTTCCCATGTCCCTGCCTTTTTCTGGAACCTTGCCAAAACAACTGATATGTTCATTTGTCACTTACTGCAAAAATTTGAAATCCAGAGAGGAATGGCAGGTATCTTTCCCCGACCCGTGCACGTAGTTTCTGTACATAGCCTTGGAGAAACAAACTTATTCGTCTGTTTACTGATACATTTACCTTATACGGTTACCAACGTCTAATTTGGCAAGTAGACCTATCCGTGTGTATTCGAATTCTGTGTTCCTGATCGGGAGAGAATAATTTGAGGTCCATTTACTCCCCAAACATTTCTAGGTAAGCAAGGATGGAACAGCAGCTCGGATCTGGGCGTCATCGAGAAACGCAGCGCAATGCTACGTAATTCAAGGACCGAAACACTAGGACCGAGCGAAAAGCGAAAAAGAAAAGACAAACTTTTCGATAGTATTGCGGTGACCATCTGGTCGAAGAATATCACCAAGAAATACAGCGTTGGCCACTCCGATCCAATTCGAAAGAAGAAAGGCGAGCTGGCAGAATCAGGGCCTTTCTCAGTTCGTACGGTAACAATACAACGATACATTGGAGGACATTCCTCTGCTGGAAAGACATAACAAAAGGGCAGCTTGGAGCCCCGATACAAATGGGAATAAATGGACGTGGGATGAAAGGAACAGGAGTCAGAGCTGTAGAAATCGAAAATAAGTCAGATCAACAACGGAACATAAAGAAGCCACGACAGACTTTCTGGAGTGGCACAGTAGTGCCTACAAGAGGCTTCGGAATCGATGGCACTCAGGTCACTCAGAGCTGACGAACAGCACTCGTAAGCAAGAACCAAGGAAAAGAAACTTTTGCGCACGAATAGGGAAAGTTAGAGTTCCGGGTGCAAGAAAATGCTCAGAAATTCTGTATAGCAGTGCAATTTGGCTTCAGGTAAATGTTGTCATTTCGGATTTTCACTTCTCGCCCTAGCTGTTATCAGTGACTGGGCACTTTTTACTACACAGAATTTTATGCGTGCAAGGTCCGCATTCAGCGCTCATCCAACAGGTTTGTAGCGTGTTCAAATTGGAAACCTCGTGTGAGTTTTGAATGTCAAGACTGATAACTACATAAATAACGCCAAAAACTGAAGAAAGGAGATTCACGCATGATGAAGCAGTACAATTTTCCTATTATTTGGGTAGGGGTGCCACGCTGCTTGTATAATGAATATGTAACAGATCTACGCACCAGAAAACTGATTGATTGATTGCAGGGTTTAACGCGCCGACGCAACGCAGGCGATGAGGCGCGCCGTAGTGGAGGGCTCCGGATTAATTTTGACCACCTGGGGATCTTTAACGTGCGCCGAAATCTCGTACACACGGGCGTTTTTGCTTTTCGCCTCCATCAGAAAAGCCGCCGCCGCCGCGGCCGGGAACCGAACCTGCGACCTCGTACCAAAAAAACTGCTTTCAACAGTTATACTAGCAGACTATAAACAAAATGTACCATAATTAAAGAGCGTGTGCACAATTCGCGAGAGCCTTGCCGGGAGAAAAAAATAAAACAAATATTGCTCGGAGTGTTCCTGCCTAACGCTGTACTTTCAACGGAAAACATATTAAAATTAAGAAGAATACACTTTCCACAAAACACTCTTTCTGTTCGAACTGCAAATGCTTTTAAATTTTTTCCCACAATCAGGGCACTTGTTTAGTTTTGTTCATGCTGGTTTGGAAGTGCTCCTTTGTTTTCGCCTAACCGTTTGAAATAAACCTGGAGTTCATTTTCCCGGTTCGTATCTCCCACCATCTTCGTAGCAAACTCAGACAGAAAGTCTCCTATACTCTTAAAAAAAGCATCCGACGGAGGTAAACAAATTCGCTGCATTCAGAAATTATATTCACAAAATTTGAAATATGGCCATGAGTTTATTCATCCTGCATAATAAAAAAAAAGTAGAACAAGACCTGACAGCGTCGGCATTTTCAAAATTGTCTGAATGAAAACACCATTCAACGTGTCACGCAGGTCTGCAAGCATTAACTGATGCTGTTAAAAGCGAACGGTTATCGAAGACGGAGCAATTTTTTCCGTTTAACTTGCAAGCAGGCAACCGAAAATCAACCCTTACTTCCTTCTGGCCGCAGGGAGTAAAATACAAAGACGTAAATGCCACCCTGGTCGACCATTTTATCAAATATTAGTGAGAGTCACTTGAATGAGCTGTACTATTTTAGTAAAATGTAAAGGATAGCTTTACATTCACTTGGAACAAGCATCGTTTTGTGCCGTCTAGTGTGAAACATTCATTTCCCGTTGATCTGTTTCGGTTTTCCGGCCTAGCTGCTTATCTTGAGATGTCAGCACAGTGATTTTTGTTCTCCTCAGTACACCGCGTAAGAACTCAAAATAGATTAGGAGCTCGAAAAAGACCGAACACGTAAAGTTTGACTTTAAATTGAGTTTTATTTGTAATGAAAGCATGGTGATTTGCTCAGCAAAACAAGTTCATGTGCCTCATGCGTTTTTCGGGGTAACGAATGGTTTGAGTGCTTCCCTATCCCCTTTGCAAAAAAACTTCAAACATTGGATACTTTTCCAGGTTTTGTAGCATGAGTCGATATTGTTTTGTACTGCATTACTGTGAATTGTGTGAATATGTCGAAGGAAATAGGGTAAGATATATTCGTCGCATATCAGCTTCAGGCTATACATTCTGTGATCGGCTTGATTTTGCTTTCAGGTAGAAAAACATGACAGCGCAATGTACGTGATTTATTTTATTTATAAATTAATCTACACAAAGTTAGTTCTTGCATCCATGTGCACCTTGCCACAAATGCGTGTTCTAGAATAATGGAAGTTAGCTTATCGGGTAGTAATGTTTTAGCAGCTTTGGCCAGGAATGAAAGTAGCGACTTCAAGGTTCGATGCATTGTGAAATCATTATCAGGCAACTCTTAGGAGAACCAGTGGGTTAATTGTAAATAGAGATTGGCCCTCACCCTGAGAACAACTTCTTTATAGAAGCCTGCTTCTTTAGTCAAAGGATTAGATTTTAGCTGCAGAGCATCTGATTCACTAGCCTTGTCCCTCCGGCGTCGTCGTCGTTGTCGGCGTTTTCCGCCCCTCCCCCATTCTCCTCGCCGCGCCAGCTGCGCTTTCCGCCGCTCACCTCCTCTCCCCTCCGATAGCGAACACTCTCTCACGAGGGGCATTGGATAGGATTGGCTTGGCTTGGCTTGGCTTGGCTTGGCTTGAATTGGATTGGATTTGGGTTGGATTGGATTAAAGTAGATTGTGTTGGATTGTGTTGCGTCATAGCCGCGGCAGACGCGCTGGGGCCGGCGCATGTGCAGTACTCTCTCTTCCGCTGTTTCCTCTCCTTCGGGTGCGCTGCGCATATAACCGGTGTGCCGTTCTCCGGCGAAGCAACATCCACGCTTGGCTCAAACACCTAGATTCCACGCCGCATTACAAGTACGCCAACGTCGTCATCGACTGGGACCGGCTTACGCAGTCCCCTCAACGTTATGCGCGCTATAAAACGCGGTCCCTTCGCCGCTCCGCCTATGCGTCGCATCTACACAGGGGTTCCCGCGAGGGGAGGTGGGAGTTTTTCTGTTTTTTTGTTTCTTAAAACCTCGGCTTTTTTAAACATGTCTATGCGTGAGAAAACTCTGCGTAATAATAAACTATAAGCAAAAAATAGCTGTCGACTAAAAATACTAATAAACACCTGTTTGCGGCACCATTTCGCACAAACAGGAAAACTTCACACGTGACATACTTTTTGGTACAATGTGTTGTTCTCAACCTGCTGCCTCTCGTGCAGCGTTGGGTCTTTAACGGCAATGCTGCCTTTTAAGAAACCCTACACAATAGCAGAAAGGGAAACCGCATGGCGTGAAAACGTTGCAGAATTTTTGGAGGGTCAATTTTCTCTTTTCAGCTTCAACCAAAAAGTTTTTATATGGAGAGGATATAACATATTAGTGTGTACGAGATTTCGGCGCACGTTAAAGATCCCCAGGTGGTCAAAATTATCCGGAGCCCTCCACTACGGCGCGCCTCATCGCCTGCGTTGCGTCGGCGCGTTAAACACTACAATCAATCAATCAATGTAAGATATTATTGGGGAAACGCGATGGACACAGGCTGAAACTAAATACTATTGGGGTTTGACCTCCTTTGTTAAGAGCACTCGCGTGGGTTGCTGCTACATGTATATGCTTCTCTTGAAGCAGCGTTCGCCATTATCTCCGTCGTGCATCTCGTCTGTCCTTCCCTCTATTTCACCTATCCATTTCACTAAACACAGATCCAACAGCAGTAATTGCGTACAACCATTATAGCCTGTCTCTCTAACGTACTTTCACCTCAATTACATCCGCAGGTACAACATTACACATATATTGGAAACCTTGAAAAACAAAAAGTCTGAATTCGCCTAAGAAGCGGCTTGCTGTCGACAAAGACGAATGCATGCACTCATACAAGAAAGGTACGTTAAGGCGCAATGTAGTGGCCGCAAGGTATCTAGCGCAAAGATTTCATGCGGAGGTGCACGCAAGCAAAGCGAGGCCAGGAGTCAGTTCTGGAAGTCCTAACTTGGTTGTCTAAGTTGTCACAACAGAAGTAGAAAACTGGTTGAAAGGTTGATGTGAGAGAAAGCTTGTGGAAACGCCGAAGTTCGCTGAAATCTACTGGAGGATTGAAGTCACGGTCTAGGAACAAAGCTCGCAAAGTTATTCTGAGATAGCTTCAGCACCCTTCAGGTCGACATAGACTAAATGAGCTGCCGAAATTTGGATTCACAACAACGAAAACATCAAACACAGAAACCGTTTTCGCTGCATGCAAGCTCTTTGCGAACAAATGCTTAACTGCCTCAACGCTACCTGTAGATTTAGAAGAACCAGGATGGACTCCAAGGGGTCCTGGACTGGGGACTCCTCTCACCGGGCGGGTGCCCCTGGCACCAGCACCTTGCTGCTTTATGAAAGTTTGTTCGTCCTTCATCTCCCTTAATTCATAATCTCTTTTCCTCGACTGACGCCTACAGACTACTCATCGTTTTGTTCTGGGGTGAATATTTTATCGGCTAACTTTTCACTGACGTTTGCAAAAATTCGCTTTGTTATCGAGATTCAGATGTTTGTACTTATGCAATAATGAGTTCAGTTATGTTACTTTCGTAATTCGCATATATTACTCAGTATTCTACTGGTAAAGATAGCATTGCATTTAAATCAATTATACATCGACAGTAATTCGCTTAGTCCTAATTCTTCACTCGTTGGCATCTCTCGAATATTTTCTCTATGCCATGTATTTGCTAAGTCTTAATTTCCTGACTGTTAAATCAATGACTCAATTAGTTATTGATTTAAACCAATTTCTACTCCTCGATTCAGTTTTATTGAGAGTAACTCACTCCCGTTTCTGGCCGCCTTTCGCTAGGGCAGCGTAAAAGTAAGAGCGCTCGAACATCTCGCGCTATCAAGCGACTAGGCCTATGCACTTTTATACGATCGGCGTAGACGACAGGTTTTCTCTCAAGGCCGGTGATGTGGCATGGTAGGCTGAGACTTGTAAGGCTTTCATTTTCTTAAAACGGCCGGTATGCTAAACTGTGGCGCATTAAAATTTTATTTATGGACAATACATACTGTCATGCCGCCACGCACCAGTGGGCTTGCGGGAAAATTTTTTTTCGACCTGAAGTTTTGTATAAACCAGGACGTCTGTGTGCCACTGTCCATAAAACCGCTAGAACAGCGAAAACAGGAAAAAGACTTAAGACGCACAGTGCACGATACTATGACATATCTTCCGATGACAATGATGCCGGCAGCACAGAACTATGATATATCTTGCCGAAACGGCGCCACTTGCAGTTTGTCAAATGCCCCTGATGTTATCTTGCATTTATTCGACGTGAGGGTTGGAAGCTTTTTGATTAGTCTAGGCATGGTGACAGTGCTAACTGCATGAAACATTGTGGCACCGCTCGATAGATAAAACAAAGCACCCCAAAGGTTGGCTGACCTTCCTTTGGGCTGGCAGTTAGAGCCTCTTTTGCTCTTCGTGCTTTTATGCTAGGTTCGGCGGTGCGCAGTAGGCGATTCTGGCTTTCCCACGACTGGCTTTATAGATAGCGACCAGCCCATCGCAGCCGGCGAGAATGGGAGCCAGCCTGACAAACCATTGTCGTGTAGGGACGGCGCGCTCGGTCAGGTGGGCCTAGGTTTAATCCCCAAACTCGCCAGCTCCGCTTCGCTCGCAGTGGTCTCTGTGACATCTCGCATAAAGAGTAGCGGCCGTACCAATAAATGCCGATTGTACCTATTACTAAATGTCATGCCAGCCAGCTACCAGAATTCACGGTAAAGTCTGGATCCCTTCCTTAGCTAGGCAAACCTCAACGTACACAAGTAAGCCACACTTGTACCATAAGCGCTGCTTTAGTGGCGTTCATTATTTTCGAGCATTTTCGTTTATTTAGAGATGCGGAAATTTTGTCGACTTTCGCTTTAGGTCGAAAAGCTTTATTTTTGACGTGAAGCAGGTATATGCACGCGCAAAAAGTCCCAGGGGAGGCTCGAGGTAGGAAAACCCCAACAGGGCCATTGAGTGCGTGCAAGCGACGTCATTCTTGCGAAAACACATAACCTTGTTTCAGAAGGGAGCAGTATTTTACTGCAACCTTTTCAGTGATTGCGATTTTTTCACAATAATTCGGCCGCCATGTTTGTAGGAGTTCTGTCGGAGTGGCTTACAAACCCAAAAAGTGCTAAACTTGGGTACGGCAGCCATCTCCCGTCAACGCTTCCGGTGAGAACTGCAGTTATCTTCAGGAAATCTCTTGACCCACTGATCCACCCCATTCCGGGTGAATATCCTAGAGGCCGTGCCTGCTAAAAAAACAAATTGCCTTAACCATGGGCCTGCCAGCCTTGGTGAGCTTTACGCAGCAAATGCAACCACCTACGATCATATTCCTCATAATAATCATAATATGCATCATCTTATCTAAGCCAACTGCAGGGTGAAGGCCATCTGCCCATTTCACTTTTCCATCTGTCCATCTAACTTTCTGCCGCCCCCTGTAACGCTTGCCATCTCTAGGGATCCACTCTGGTACCCTAAATGGCCATGGTTATCTTGCCATCGCATTACATGCCCTGCCCACACCCATTTCTTCTTCTTAATGTCTACTTATATGTCCTTAACACGTGTTTGTTCGCTGACCCACTGCGCTCTCTTCTTGTCCCTTAATCAACCATTCCATCAACCTTGTCCTATCAACCATTCCATCCTATGCAATTCGTTCCATCGTATCCATCCTATTCTATCCATCCTATTCATCCTATCAACCGTTCCATCCTATCAACCATGCCATGAACCTTGTCCCGTAAACCTTGTCCTATCAACCGTTCCATTGCTCGCCTAGGATATGTTGACTGAAACTACGGCTGCAAATACTGCAGGATCTTTCCAGATATTTTTTCGCGAACGCGTTTTTGGGGGGGTAGTTTGTTGCCGAGCCTGCTGCGGAGTTCGACTATAGCCTACAAGCGCGGCATCACACTCACCGCACTTACTTTTACGAAAATCATTACTCATGCTGTTGCTATACTGCCTCCATATACGTTGACGCGCTGAAGGACAACCAAGACTGCGCGAAAAATTTCTGTCGCACGCTGGTTTCTTTTTATTATACTCGTGGTATGCGTCGTTACCCAATAGAAATTCACCGTGCTAAACTTTTCCTGTTTTCCATTTTTCTTTTGATGAACTGAACGGAATAGCACGCGCAAACTGTATTTTCCTTTTTATTTTTTTCGTTCCATGTTATGGAACAAAACGTGCTGAATATTTTCTGGGCGTTTGATTCTTTCAGATGTAGGTGCGCTATCAAACGCGTGGAACGCCATGGAACGCTTTCGTAAAAGCTTAGCTGTGGGCAGTTTTTAGCGGATGAAATTCTGCTGGGTGCGCGTTATGTGGACGCCAGCCGGGGGCGTGCTTTCACCATCTTAGCCAAGTAACCATTTCGCGTTAAAAGACTTTATTGAGCACACCGCCGAGACCACACACAGCGTGAATTTCTCGCGTTGTGAATCTCGCGTTGAGACTCTCCAAAACGCACCGAGATAAAGAAGTAGCAAAGATAGGAGGCCGAGCAAACGCGTATACAGCGAAGAAATGAGAATTAAATGCAGCGCCAGTCGGTGCAGTGGTGTCAGAAAGAACTAAAAAAACAAGCAATAACAAATTCGGCACGCGAAATCAGCGCATGGGCAGGTCGCTATGGATAAAGGTGGTCGTGGGCTCTCGGACGAAAACTAAAGGAAATAGGATCACTTAGACTGGTTAAAAGCCAGATATTTGCACATGCCGCGCTGCACAATCATTGTGCCGGTTTAAGGGCTGCCCTTTCTAGAGCTATGCCAGATATGAAAAGGGCTAACATGGTGGAGACTCACAACACTCTTAGCGGATTTCATGGGGCGACACTACGTGGGCACGTAGCACCATTTCTCCGTATGCCTTGTCATACTTAGTGCGCGCTGAAAGTGTATTTACCTTATGGCAGCGTTTGATCTCAGTTTAACGTCGTCTTCACTGCATACAGTAAAATCCGTTACCTCGTTCGCCGGTTAGTAGGAGACGAATAGCATCACACTTCCAATGAGCTGTAAGTAGTAGTTAGTTTTTATCCCTGTTCGCATGGAATAACATTTAACGCATATTGCCTCTTTACGACTTCACAAATTGGCGCAAAAGAAAGTCCAAAAGCCGCCGTGGTGGCTCAGTGGCTAAGACTGCGCTGCTCAGCACAAGGTCACTGGTTCTATTCCGGGAATGGTGGCCGCTTTTCTGATGGAGGCGAAAAGCAAAAACGCCCCTGCGTACGAGATTTGGGCGCAGGTTAATGATGTCCAGCTGTTCAAAATTAATTATGAGCCCTCCACTACGGCGCGCCTCATCGTCTGCGTTGCGTCGGCGCCTTAAACCCTACTATGAATTAATCAAAAGAAAGTCCAAAAATTTGTTGTCAAGGTTCGGTCACTTCATCTTTGCAGGAATTGTTGGTTGTTTGTCCTGCGATCACCACACGTTTCGTTTTTTGGCCCACCTGTACACAACGACGCTCAACAGAACATAATTTCGAGCTAACAAAATAACTATGCAAGTGTACGCTTAAAACACATACATTTATGCTTATACAAAATACGCATTCGGTAATAGAACAACGCGGAAGTATACGTTGAAAGCCATGCATGTAAATGCTTCGCGCCCTTGTAAAAGGAGTGCTCATGAATTTATTTTCTGTGGGATAAAGCGGCGAGGTATCCGAGAAAAGGAGTTCGCAGAGTAGTAGTGGCAGAGTAATTCAACGCTTTGAAAATGATTTTGAAGGACTCCGGTAGACGCTTTGTGCGTTCGTAGCCACACGGTACTCAGACTAACCCACTCTCACAATTACTGAACAGGAAAGTGCTTGCATTGGTTTGTTTGTAGCGAGACGTACCACCCCAAAACTCTGACAGCGGAATAAAAAAAACATAATGTGTGCCCAAACGCCACATAGATAGTGAAACCGTACCCACTCCTAAATGTCGCCTAGTTATCGCTAGCACAATCATACGAATATTGTACATGAAAGAGCTGCTTATTCGGCATGCAATGCACTGGTTGTATTGTTGCTGGTGAAGGTCGTTTATATTAAGAACCAATCGTAGCCTGTTATTCGGAAATCCGACGACCATAGCAACAAAATGATTGATGGAAGGTACACACAATCGGCGACTGCTCAAAGGGTAAAATTAAGTCTATAAACGCTGTTAGGGACACCGAATTTCTCAGGAAAGCTGCTATAACTAAACAAACTATTCATTAGGCCTATTTGGTTCGGGGTGCGATTTCAATCTGGTCTTCTGGAATGCGATACGAGAAACAGACTCTGCACCGCAAAAGCTAAACGGTTACAGCTGACCAATAGTGAACCTAGTGTATTTGTTGCCGCCTCCGACATAGAAATGTGTGTTTGATGCATGTATTCGCTGCTACTGAAAAAAATTCGAGAATTGGAATTACACAAATAGCAATCAGGGATTTTTTATATATCTGTAATTTCACATTTTAGACATATTGTCATTTCAATGTGCATATTTTTCTATAGGCATTGTGCGTTTTAACAGCGTAACTGTTGTTGCAGGCCAATTAACATATGTGGCGCGTAACACGTAACGTTTTAAAATACCAAGAAAGTGCTGAGCGCTAGTAAGCGCATGCCTCGAGGATACAGCCGAGCGTCCCGAACACGCGCAGTGGCTTTAACAATAAAGCTGGCAAAAACCTCGAGGAGCGAGAAAAAACCGAGGGCTTCTGAGCGCCTGACTCACGCCGATCGCCGAGCGTGCCCGGCTTGCGCAGTAGCTTAATGAAAAAAAGAATACAACCGAAAACTCCGAGGAGAGCCTCGGGGTGCCTAGTAACCCAAAATGCCACAGCTGGCTCAACACCTGATCCAAGTAACCTCGACGTGGATTCAGTGAGGCCGCGCATGCGTCGCGCACGTACGCGCCACCGCCGCGCCGCAGCTGTCGTCAAGCGCTACCGTGCATATAACTCTTGGCAAGGGGAACAGGACGATAGCGATGCATATGACAATGCCTGCTGCTAGCACAGTGCCGAGCTACGACGCTACATGTAAATAAACAGTTTCAAACCTGTACAAACGCGTTGTTATATGTCCCAAATGCTCACGTAAAAATTAATCCGCATTTTCGCTATGGTTCAAGCATTGTGCGACTTTGTGCAACCTTCGCCAGTTTTGTTGTTGTTGTTGTTGTTGTACAGGTATAGAGAAACGTTGCAACATAGCCCAAAGATCGGCTACCCTTCATCATCGACTGGAAGGCGGTCGGTAAAAAACTAACCTCTATTGAAACTGCAGCTCGCCAATTTTCGACTTCCTTTCTGGGCAGTAATATGGTTAAAACGCAGTTTTCTCTCATGCAACTTGAGTTAAACTCCGAAATCTTTACTGCTTCCATTGTGTGGCAATTGTGTATTCGTATAGACGTCAACTTCATAACGCGAGGTACCTAGATTAGATTCCGACTATGGTAAGCATTTATTTAGTGAGGCACCTAATGCGCCTTCCTTGATAATCAATGTTTTGTAAAACGCATTCAGTAAATTTGTCTTCACTTCAGTGCTTTTTTGGCGAACCGTCACCACAAATGGGTATAGAAAGCTTCCCTTTACAAATTTGCTGACAGTAGGTGAGGCAGTTCACTCTAAGCGCCAATTAAAACCACTGAGGTGACATACGGAACGGGGAAGTCTGAAGTGCTTATGTAATTGCGCTTTCTGGTAAATATTGTAGTTCGCGGAGAGAGGACAGTTAAAGCTGAACATAAGCATTACCCTTGTACTGTTCTCCTCTTCGCCAGCAAGATAGTCATATAACCGACGTTACCAAAAGACCACTAGCAAAAAAAAGGCAATATAAACGGAATGCCTCAAGAAAGTTGACAAAACAATAATACATTCTGCTTAGGTTACGTACATATAAAAGGTTACATAATCGGTTACGTTGCTGTAACTGCAAAGGGCAATATTACACTTCTATAATTGGTGGTTTTGTTAAAATCGTCGGCAAAATATCTCGGTAAACTATTCGTGGTAATAATGAGACATTTCCCCGCACGGGGCACCTTGAGTAATCTTGGTGACGGTACTGGCGATACCGTGGACCCCGAGCCCCCCAACATAAGCTGTGTCCTACCGTGGTGATGTGTTTTTAAGGTGAAGGGTAGAAACCTCTAACTGGTGGCCGTCGCAGCCTTGGTCAAGCTCCGGCCGATGGGCTCCCTGCCCTGTCTACCAGGCAGGGAGCTCGGGACCTCTTTGACTACCAGGGTAAGGTCAAAGAAGAAAGTACCCCAGTCTCCCTGCTTTTATACTATGCTATATGGCATTTTCAAACCCCCCCCCACCAAACGTGATCGGTCCCTGAAAAGGGGCCGCACCGAAGTATCTTTCCCCCATTGCCATCTTTAACATTTCCTGAACTGGATATTTTTCTCGATTTCTTGTGATGGAATCGCTCAATCCAACCCACCCACTAGCATCTCAGTCAGTCTTCTTGATCGCCAAGTATCTTGAAGCCATAGTAGGAAAATCATATAAGTGCAAAAAACAAAGGTCTGGTGAACTCCTAATCGAAATAAATGACAAGCAGCAGTCCACGAAGCTTCTAGCTCAGGCTAGACTGGCTGATCTAGACATCAGGGTCACACTCCATCGGAGCCTCAAACAGCTCGCAGGGTGTGCCATATCCGAGACAGATCTCTTGAACGAACGGATGCGGATCTCCCTGCCGGCTTGAAGGATCAGGCGTCACTGCCGTGAGACGCAATCACTATCCGCAGAGACGACAAGGAGATTCCCACCAAGCAACATTATCTTGACTTTTAACCGTGCAGTACTCCCACAACACATAAATGCAGGTTTTATCCGTTGCTTCCATCCGTCCGTACATCCCGAACCCGCGGCGCTGTTTTAAGTGCCAGCGGTTCGGGCATGGTACAAACTCTTGTCGCGGCCGAACGACGTGTGCGAAATGCGCGGCGCATGATCATCCAAGTGACAATTGTCCATCCGATACCCTGTCTTTGTGTGAACTGCGGCGGGCCGCATGCAGCGTACTCCCGCAAGTGTGAAAAGTTTCAACTGGAGAAAAAGATAATAACATCAAGGTAACTGAGAACCTTACCTTCCCAGAGGCGCGAAGAGGTTCGCCTCTTTCCCCCTGGGGAGGTACGCCGACGCAGCTCGCCGGGGGGCGGAGCGGCGTCTCGTTTCCACAGGGACCCAGTTCAGCGAGTCTGACCTGGTCCCTCCCCCGCCACCCCCCCTGGGTTGCCTCTGGCAGCCCAACCCACCACCACGCCGCTTGCTGAGGCAGCAGCGGTTGTTGGTGGCAACCTCTTCCGTCGGGACCGGTGCCGCTCCCGCCTCTGTCTCCCGTCCTCCAGTGTGTTTGGAGGGTACCGAGGTGATGGACACCACGGGCCCCGCACCGGTTCCCACCGCCACCGCACCGCCCCTGCCACCTCTGGCGCCCCTGACGCCCTCGGCAGGTGCGGCTCAAACGAAGGGCTCCTGAGGGGGGGCCAAGTCCGGGGGGCCCGGTCTCGGGCACCCCTCGAACATCCGACGAAGAGATGGATGTCGGGCCGTTCCTGCCTGCAACGCAGCGCAAGGAACGCGTCCCGACGCCAAAGCCTCCCGACAAGCCAAAAAAGGTGAGAGTCACAGCCCCGAAAGACGACACATAAACAAACACGCACACTCCAGTAGCTCTCACACTAAATAATGGGAAGAGAAAACATAATTCAATGGAACTGTAGAGGCCTTCTTAAAAATCTTTACGATGATACGAAATACTGCATGCTAATCAGCCAAGTGTAATGTTGTGTTCAGGAAACCCATTTGAATTCCAAGCACACAAATTTCTTGAATAGTTACATGGTCTTCAGAAAGGACAGGGATGGCTGCACACACTCTTTTGGCGGTGTGGCCATAATTGCCCGGAAATCCTTAGCCTGCCACCCTGTCACTCTGAACACTGTCCTTGAGGCTGTAGCAATGCGAACAATAATATTTAATAGGTTGATAACGGTATGCTCCATCTACATTCCTCCTGATCATGCACTTTCGAGCTCTGATTTCGAGGCGCTGGTCGACCAGCTGCCCGAACCATACATACTAACAGGCGACCTTAATGCTCACAACTCTCTTTGGGGCTCTTCTCGCACGGATGCCCGAGGTCGCCTGATAGAGAAGTTTCTTACATCCTCCGGAGCATGCCTTTTCAACAAAAAACAGCCTACATACTATAACTTAGGACACAATACATACTCGCATCTTGACTTGGCTATTGGTTCCGCAGTTCTCTTTCCATGTCTTGAGTGGGGTGTGGGCACAGACCCATATGGTAGTGACCATTTCCCCACTTCCCTAACGTACATAGGTAAAGGCCCATGAAGTCCATCTTCCCATAACAGGTTTAATGAATCAAAAGCAAACTGGAGTACATTCACAGAAACATCTAAACTACACCACACATCCATAAAACACCTACACGTGGAGGAAGCCGCCCAACTCGTCACGGCGCACATCCTCGATTCTGCCGAAAAGTCCATTCCCCAGGCCTCCAGTGGGTCCCGCACCCCAAGGAGGCCCTGGTGGAACGAGGACTGCAGGCGGGCGCGAGAGGCCCAGAACAAGGCGTGGGGTGTCCTTCGCCGGTACCCCACGTCAGATAACCTTATTTCTTTTAAACGGGCAAAGGCTTTTGGGAAGCGAGTGCGTCGTGAGGCGAAAAGGGAGAGTTGGCGCACCTTCCTCACTTCCATCAACTCATACACTGACGCACACAAAGTCTGGACACGAATACGAAAACTAAAAGGACAACAGACACACAGCCTGCCCCTGGTTAGTACAACAGGGGACACACTGGAAGACCAGGCTAACACACTTGCACAACACTTCGAACACGCGTCCAGTTCACCACAATACACAAACACTTTCATGAAACACAAAACATCTGTAGAAAAGAAGTCCCTGCGTGATAACAACAAGTCGCACACTTCTTACAATTCTCCTTTTTCTATTCATGAGCTGAAGGTTGCTCTGAGCACATGTAAGCCTTCAGCTCCAGGTGCAGACAAAATCACATACACCATGATACAACACCTACACCCAGACACTCTTGAAACACTCCTACACCTATACAATAAAATATGGCTTTCGGGGCAGATTCCACACTCTTGGAGGGAGGCCATAGTAGTGGCGTTCCTGAAGGAAGGGAAGGACCCTTCCTCTCCCGCCAGTTTTCGTCCCATCGCCCTGACAAGCCGCCTGTGCAAGCTGCTCGAGAAGATGATAAATCGCATGCTCGTGTACTTCCTTGAGTACAACGGTCTTCTCGAGAGCTGCCAGGCAGGCTTTAGGGTGTGGCGATCCACCAACGATCAACTTGTTCCGTTGGAATCCTTCATAAAAGATGCATTTGCTCATAAGCAGTTCTGCCTTACGGTATTCTTTGATCTTGAAAAGGCTTACGACACAGCCTGGCGATACGGCATCCTTAGCGACCTGAAGTCCTTTGGTGTGTCAGGTAACATGTGAAATACCATTTCTAGGTACATGTCCACGAGGACATTTCGTGTTAAGGTTGGGTCATCCCTGTCCGGGATACATGTGCAGGAAAATGGTGTGCCGCAAGGTGGAGTTTTAAGCTGCACATTGTTTATAGTTAAGATGAACTCCCTCCGAAAGGCATTGCCACCAACCATTTCCTGTTCCAACTATGTAGACGATGTTCAAATATCTTTTAAATCCTGTAACCTGTCAATTTGCGAACGTCAAGTACAGCTCGTTGTTAAGAAGCTTGCTGGATGGGCGGACCTTAACGGTTTTAAACTGAACCCGGGCAAAAGTACTTGTGTTCTGTTCTCCCGCAAGCGCGGGCTTAGTGCGGACCCTGAGATTGCTCTTGGCCGTGCATCTATTCCTGTTAAAAGGGAGCACAAGTTTTTAGGTGTCATATTTGATAACAAGCTCACGTTCATACCTCACGTCAAAGCACTTAAACATAAATGCCTAAAAACACTAAACACTGTAAAGGTGCTCTCCCACCAATCCTATGGTGCAGACAAGGAACTACTTCTCCGGGTCTTTGCCGCCTTAGTCGGGTCCCGGTTAGACTACGGCAGCGTCGTGTATGGGTCGGCATCAAAAACCGCACTAAAAATGCTTGACCCAGTACTCCACTTGGGCCTCCGCCTTGCGTAGGGTGCGTGCCGCACTTGCCCAGCAAAGAGTCTCTACGTTGAATGTAACAAATGGTGCCTTGAGGACCAACGAACGTACATGAACTTGCTCTACGCTTTCAAAATTTCATCGATGAATAACCATCCCTTTAAACCTGTTTTTAATGATGCATCCACATCACTAGTGTTTGTAAATCGCCCGTCCATTCCTTTGCCATTCTCACTTAGAGTGAGACAGGAAGCTTCGGATTTCAACATCTCCTTTTCAGACATTTACACATCTTCCTTTACTGATGTTTTACCACCCTGGCAGCTTCAACCTGTGTGTTGTGACTTGTCTTTCATGAATATTGATAAAACCAGGGTACCACAAACTGCAATTTTGCAGCACTTCTTCTCCCTGCAGTACAAGTATCAATGTGCAGAGTTTTATAGTGACGCATCAAAAACTGCAACCATAGTGTCTTGCGCTGCTCATGGACCAAACTTTGATGCATGCAGAACCATGAGCACATACACCACAATTTACTCAGCTGAAGCATATGGCATCTTACTAATTGCACAACACATTCTTGAACACAAAATCTCGAAGTCCATCATATATACAGATTCCTTGAGCGTTGTGCGCGCATTGGCATCATACAAGCCATGCAAAAACAGAATTGGCCATATGGTTTTCAACACTATCATGTCTATGTATGCCCAAAAACTTGTTCTGGTGTTGTGCTGGGTTCCAGGCCATGCTGGAATTGCTGGCAATGAGGTTGCGGATCAGAAGGCCGCAGTTGCTGCACTCAGGGACACAGTAGATATAACCATACTACCACAGAGTGACCTTAAGCCACAAATTCGACAATACGTTCGTAGGAAATGGCAAACACACTGGGATGAACAGACAGACAAAAAACTACATGTAATAAAGCCACACTTTGGACGGTACACACCTGACTCACACAACAGACACACGGAAGTCGCCTTGGGTAGGCTGCGGATAGGGCACACCCATGCGACGCACTCGTATCTGCTGACGGCATCTTCTAGACCCCAGTGCAGCAGGTACTTCACACATGCAAGGCACTTACCACAACACGACACAAACACTTCAGAGAACTCTACAGACAACATATTCCCCTACATCCATCGTTTTTTCTAGGTGACGAAGCCATTGTTTCCGTGAAACGTGTGTTTGAGTATTTGTCAGAAGTCAAGTTTTTAAACCTCATTTCCTATCGCGCATCATGAAATCTGGCCCTATACAACAGCCATGCTCATTGTCGTTTTGTGATTTTACTTTTGTTGTTGCTGATTTTACTTAGTGTTTAAGGTATCACCTCTCATATACGACTATTGTTTTGGCGCTCTTTGCCCCAGTTGGCCTTGCGCCATAAACATCAAACCATCATCATCATCAATAATAAGACATTTGTACTACTAACACCTGTTTGTGTGTGTTTTTGAAGTAGCGAGCTATGCGGCCGAACAACCTATCAACCAATTAACTTCCAATTTCACAAAAAAGATGTTTCCGATGAGCTTGGTACAGAAACTAACCCGTTGATTCAACGAGTAGCCTACAGAAAGCTCAAAATAGAGGTCAAAGCGAAATCTCTTGGGTACGTCGTCTTCTATGCAAAAAAGGGGTGCAGTGCGCTTAACGGACACCGCGCAATTGTGCTAATGGTAATCACGGGGGAGCCGTTAAAATATTGACTGGTGGGGTGTTTCGGAGCCGCACGCCCGCCTATCACTCGGACCTCGATGTCCAGGCTTGAGTAACGATAAGTAATTTGCCTTAAATGGCCGTAAACCCGGAAGAAGGTCTCACAATATTCAGTTATCGCACACGATTAGAGGGCAAGCATTATTCAGTGCTTTTGGTCGTCATGGCGACGGCTGCTTGTTTTAAAACAGAGGAAACACAGATTTGGCCGCCGGAACTGCAGAATCTTAAGTGAATGCAGCATGGAATCGGCCTTTTAAAATATTCATTGTGGAGTATCCTCCTGTGGGCATGAACTACAGATTGGATATAAAAAATTGCTACGCTAACAACAGCAGCTATCGGGTACACCGAATAATTTAGTCCTTATGTGTTTGGTGTCCTTCATTGTCGAATTCACAACTTCGTAAATTTGCCACTCTCGGGTATGTAACCATATATTTCTACTTGTTCTACTTCTACTATAACCATAAATAATTTCTACTTGTTCTCCTACGCAAAGACATTTTTACTGTACAAAGAAAACAAGTCACTTTAATATTTTTAACAACAATTGGCATTTGTTTAGGCTTGCTGTAACTGAAGTGCACTGAACGCATATTTTCTTTCGTTCTTCGATTTATTTTGCCTCGTTTTCAGGCTACATATTTGAATTGTTTGTGTTTGCATTAAATTTTGTGTTTCATCCTGTGCGCCACCGCTTAAGGCCATTGGCTGTTGGTGGGCACGTAGAAATAAAGATGATGATGATGATGACGATTTGCGGAGGAAAGAAAGGGAACTGGCGTCCATATGCCGGAGCGTTCGTTTTGCGCAAACCTTTGGGCCCTGCAACAAAAACCGGTACCTCCTGCTGCAAGTGCAATGAGTATTATGATCAGTTTTCACAGTTGGTGCCGCTTGACGCCTCTTGGCGGAAAACCGTACCGTCAAGCATTACGCGCTAACTCGGCCTGCGTTAGGCTGCCTTACAAGAGTCACGCAAAATTTTTGGTCTTGCCTTTTTCCCTGCTGCCGGTGCCTACGAGCGCAGTAATCATATAACGGCACATCACATTAGATGGCTGACAGCACCTGAAATAATCATCTACCGCCTCACTTATCTGCGACATATTCCGTTTCAACGAAACGAACTCCGAGGGGGCCACCATGGCAGGAGGGCACTCATGACATAACCGTTCTCGTCGCACCATGGTAGGTCTGAGCACATGTAGTAGAGCGAGCGAGCGTGCCCAGACAGGCCCTGGTCGCACGCGCCAGGCCAGCACGACGTCAGTTCCAGTACTGTTGCCTGGCGGGCAAGGTACAGCAGCGAGCGCTTTCGCTACGCCAGGAGACTCCTGAGTCGGTGGTTTGAGGTGAGGCGCTTGCTGATGCCGATAGTGTAATAGTAACCGTTGTGAGATTTTTTGTGCGTGTAAAGAGTAAATATATTTTAAAATATGTTTTAGAGAACGATTACGGTTAAAACGTCCTTAGAGATAACCACAGATACCAAGGAAGCGTTTTACATAATTATCTCAGTTTTAAATTTTCTGTGAGTACTCCACCCACAGTTACGACATGGAGAGAAACATAAAGCGTACGTCCTTCTGCCCGTGCAGGTTTACAACTTTTTATTCCAAAACGCGACATTTTGGAAACGCGACATTTTGGAAGCCTCTTTTATTCCAAAAGAGGCTTCATAAAACAGGCTTCCTCAAATTTCCTGCGAAAGCAGAAGAGGTGGCGAAATAGTGCTTTTGCACTTAACTTTGCCATGCAATAGGACAAGAGGTAGCCCAAAGAACAGCGTAGCTAGTACAGTTTTAGGTGCTTAAGCAGTTTGATATAGACTCAGCGAGAAAACCTGTCTCACCATCTGCAATTCGTGACGGTCCTCACTATCGCAGCAGGCTCTATTGGATATAACAAAAAAACAGCAGGACTTTCTCACATACGACATTAAAGTTTTCTTATCCGAATTTAAAGTTGCTAGGTGCATGGCCCTCGTTATTGACATGCACAATCTTATAAAGGTATTTATTGGATGGCTCGGGGCATCCTACCTTAATCACGAAGCTTTTTACTGTGGCGAGAACATGAAGTGCCCGCTGTGCAAAAAACCGTCGGTTGCCTTTTCAGTTCTTGCAGTGCACAAAAATTGTTCTACGCTCTGAAAAGAAAATTTAAAAAGTACATTCCAGATGTAAATGGATTTTAACCGAGGTCTCCAAAACAGAAGCGGACAGCAATACCCTGAGCTGCACGCCTGCATGCAAGGAAAATAACTGCTGCCATTATGGGGATACTAGGCAGAAATGCATAGGTGGAATTGTTGTCTTCTTGAAACATACTCGAATAAAATACCTAAAATAAAATAAAGGAAGAGCGTCAGGCAAGGAGACACAATCTCTCCAATGTTATTCACTGCATGTTTCCAATAAGTATTCAGAACGTTGGATTGGGAACAGGTGGGAGGAAGGGTTAATGAAGAATACCTCAGTAACCTCAGATTTGCTAACGACGTCCTTGCTAAGTAACTCGGGGGGCGAATTGCAAAGCATGCTTTGCGCACTGGACGAACAGAGTAGAGCCGTGGGCCTGAAAACTAATATGCAGAAAACAAAAGTAATGATGAATAACCTCGGGAGAGCACAGCAGTTTGGGATAGGGGCGAGGTAGTGCAAGTGGTAAGCGAATATATCTACTTGGGCCAAGTTGTGACCCCGGGTCCCAACCATGAGGCAGAGATAATTAGAAGGATCAGAATGGGGTGGAGTACATACGGCAGACATTCTCAGATAATAAATAGCAGCCTACCATTCTCGCTGAAGAAGGAAGTGTATGACAGCTGCATCTTACCGGTACTCACCTACGGGGCAGAAACTTGGAGGCTCACTAAGAGGGTTCAACCTAAATTGAGAACAACTCAGAGGGAAATTGAGCGGAAAATGATAAGTGTAACATTAGGGGCAAGAAGAGAGCGGAGGGGGTCAGGGAACAAACGCGTGTTAAGGACTTATTAGTGGATATTAAGAAGACGCATTGGACTTGGACAGGGTTTGTAATGCGAAGGCAAGATAACCGTTGGTCATTAAGAGTAACGCAGTAGATCCCAATGAAAGCAAGCGCTGCAGAGTACGGCACAAAGTTAGATGGGCAGATGAGATCACGAAGTTGGCGGGGATAAATTGGTCACAGTTGAACAGGACCGCGGCGATTGGAGAATAATCGGAGAAGCCTTTGCCCTGCAGTGGGCGTAGGTAGGATGGTGGTGATGATGATGATGAGGATGATGATGACGGCGATGAGTGTTGCATACTTCGTACAGCACGATCAGTCACCCGAAACTGTTCGGAGCTAAAATATTTTACTGTATACTGAGTACCCCGTCAGAAAAAATTAATTATTGCTCGAAGTCTATTATAATGGTACCGATTTGGCAGCGTCGAAGTGTTTCTTGAGCATGTTTGTCCTGGAGACGGTTTTGTTTGGCGCTCTAAGGACGCCCACCTGAGATGAATGAAGTAATACTTACAACACAGAGGACCATTACAGCACATCTCTCTTCAAATTTCGGCAAGTTAGAACTCTTTCCTCTGTACATAACTCAACTGTGTGAAGAACTAGGCAGCCCTGCTGCGTAGCCTAATAATGCTCCTGCGGACATGTGTCTTCATGGCGATGGAAAAGGGCCGAAGGTTGAGAGCATGGTTGTTTCGTATTCTGACGTAAGTGACCCTATAGCTAATTTGCGTTGTAATGCGCTGTAGTAGCCCTCCTGTTTCCAGCAAAGCTCAACTACACTGTACAGTTAAACCTGGATGCAACAAAGTAGAAAAATGTTCGAAATTTTTCTTATATGCAGGTTTTCCTTACATGCAGGTTTCGAGCAAAGGCTCGCGCGAAGGAAGCAGAAACAAAGCCAAAATGCCAGAAATCAGTGAAGGTGAACTCACCCTTTGTGAACATATTTCACAGCTAAAAATTACGTGAATTGAGAGTTGCGCCTGCTGCTTTTGCACTAGCGTAAGAACTACACGGGGCTCCAAACAAGCAAAGTCACTTTACACCCGCAATAACAAATGTAGCTTAATTATCATTTTCGCCTTCTGACACTTTTCCGCGCTTTAACGCGTTCCAACAACCACACTTACGCTGAAAGAGCGCTTTTTTGAGAAGTTTATGCTCTTTATCGCACTCGACATTGTGTAGAGGGTTCTAGCTGGGATACTGTACGACGCGGTAAAATTCACCTTTTTCGCCGCCGGAGAGGGCGCTTAAGTTTCTGCGCTTGTCTTAAAAAGGCACACATTTTCGTGTACTGGCAGCCCAACTGATCACCGATGAACCGATACCACAGATGGCAGTGGAGATGCGCGTCTACTCCATTTCTCCGGCCGACGTTGGAGTAAAAGTGGCAAAAACAGTGGCTGATTACCTCGCAGACTTCGTCACATCAGGTTTGAATGCCGTCATTTTTCGTTACATAGAGGTCGCTAACACGTGAGCTTCAATGTAGTTCAATGGATCTGTTACGCACAGGTTTGTTACATCCAGGTATGACTGCATACAAAAATGGAGCTACAAACTTTCTGTTATTTCTTTCTTTAAAGTGTAGGGGTATAACAACATATCCACGAAAGCGCACCAGTTGGAATGCACCTTTAAGTGGAAGCCTGGCGTGAAAAAATTCACAATATGACAGTTCTTAAGCGGAACCATTTGGAGCCACGCCTCTTCGTTTTTGTCTTGCGGACGCCAAGAAAGGTTCGTCGTGGGCTGGGCTGAGCATTTGTACTATATAATTAGGAACAGGTAAATATTCTGGGCCCTATTTTGGACCGCTCTTTCCTTCAAGTGCAGTTGTTTCGCACAGTTGAAGACTGAATCATTTTTCTTTTAAACCGGTTCAATGTAACACTTCTCACCGGTTTCGCACTGCACATTGAATGGCATTCTGTTTTTTTTTTTTTTGTTAGCTAGAATCTTTTGTTCGGACTCACGTCTAGCGTATACCTCGGAAAACTTTGCGGATATAAAAATCATGCAGTTTATAAAATGAAACGTATTTTCTGCGTTACAGGAAGCTTTCTCATAGTTGGAGCGCAACTGCGGGGGGGGGGGGGGGGTTAATCCGGGGAAACGATGCCTTGACGTGAACGTTCCCTTCTGAATAATGTTTACCATCATTTTACGATAACTCCGAGTTCTATGTTCCAAGATCGATATTCACACTTCCGCCTAAAGTCGATCAACTGTTGAGACGGCATTATAGAGCAACGGCCCGGCGTTGACCCTAACTCCTGACTTTGAGGTCTTTGACTTTGAAGACGTTATCCCCAGCTCCACATACAGTCGCCCAAATCATTGACTAGCTTGCGGGAGTGACGACATCGTTTGTCAGCGCCCTATGACGTAAACAAGTTGAAAACAGGTTCAGGTTAAGAACGCGTGTCCAGCTGAGTTCATCGTCTCCTAACTTGTTCTTTTTTAGGCGCGCCACCGCATATTAGCGAACTGCAAACGAACATACAGCATGATTAGCGAATGGTTTTGCTCGTATTTTGTGTTAATTTGGAGAACTTTATGGGTTTACATTTAACCGCAATTCATGCACTGCAGCAATTTTGGTTATTTTTCGCAAAATAACAATTGTGTTACCAAGGCAGCGATCAAAACGTGACACTTCCACGTAGAAGAGTACAACTCCTGAAACAAGGCTCATTTTTGCAGCACTTTTCTGTGCTGGCACATAAACAGGGGGGGACAAATCAAAACCAAAAGCGTTTGACTCACAAAAAGTACCACGAGACATGAATAAAGAAAGCAACATCTTTCAAATAGCTGCGAGGAAAGAGTTCATTTTAGAAACGGTCCAATATGGAAGACGGCGGGACATGTCGGAGAGCCAACTCTAGTCTTTCAAACGGCAGGACCTGTAAGCAAATGGGACAAGTCTGCACGACAGTTTTCAGTTCATCGTCTGTCTCCAGGAGAAAACGCAATGGGTTCCCAGAAAAAGACGAAGTTCTTACAGCCCCATTCCTGATCTATGCGTGCAAGGAACGAGTAAAGCGCTTTATTGAAAATTCTCGAGGACTCGTGAAGTGAACGCCTCATTTCCACCCAAACCATAGTTTCCACCAACAGCTGTGACCTGAGCGTGTCTGGGCGGAAGAAGATTCCCATTTGCGTGGTGATTTCCTCTCTAGCTATTGCAGGAAGTAGACTAAAAGTCAACAAAAATATTGCGGAAATTGGGTGTTGTTGCCTTCAACATTTTAGACGCATTTAAATGTTTTTCAAATCGAAACTACATAGTGAACTTCGTAGTGGGCTTTATGTTGTAAGATATAACGATATCATACGATGCGAACAAGAGGCCTGATTGGCCGCCAGGAGTCTAGCTCCAAATTCCCAAGATTTCCTCTGTTTGATGTCAGAACCAGCGTAATCTTGCGAAAACTACTTATTTCAAATAGGGTGAATTTGGGTGCAATACACAAGCCGTTGTGGTTGGCGTATGCCATACAGCAATAATCAAAAAGTTTAATATCTCCACAGGCACGAGAGCGACTAAGCCCACTAATTATCCGACGGCCATTTCTGGCCTCTAAGGAAGCTACCCTATTTTTCGTGAACATAACCTTTTCGCAACTCGACACGCAAGACTATCTTTTGCATATTTTTCTTCTTTTATACAATAACGCCACGTCAAGAAACTAGAAACTTCTCCCTTCCTGAAACTGTGGGAGATTTCGCAACAAATCAAACAGGCATAAAAGATGCACAAGAATTCTATTTACAACATCTGAACGATAGATTCAGCGGCAGTCCGGAACCTTTCTGGCAATGTGTTGAGAAGAGCGGTTCTAAAAGTCTTCGCATGAACTAAATTTATATAGTAACCAAACTATTATGAATGACACAGCCAAGAGGAACTCCTTAAGCAATTATTTTAACTCTATCTTTTTGTTAATACAAGATTTCCCCTCTTCGTCCGACGCCACTAACGTATCCGCGAAGAACCCGATAGAGCTTAGCGTAAGTTGCATTAAAAGATATAAAGCAAATACATGAAACCAAAGCAATGGGCCCCAATGGAATTTCTCCGGGCTTTTTGAGACACTCTGCTGAACCGATTTTGCTGCATGTGCACATAGTTTGTGGATAATCTTTGTGGACAGGCGTTTTAACCTTCGACTGGAAAACTGCTTATGTCGGTCCCACCCACATGTCGATCAAAAAAAATCTAAAAATTACAGGCCAATTTCTTTAAATTCAAAAGTATTACACAAAATAAAACAAATTCCACCTTACGGAACAGCAGAATACCTAATCTAAAACATTTACTTATTCCAACAGACTAAGCCTACTACACATAATTCCTGTTGCGATTGGGTGGTTAGAAAATATTTTTCTGAGCCTCCACAATACGTCATTTTAAACAGCAATGCCATGAGTACGTTGATGTGCCGTGACCTGTCCCGCAGGGAACTTTAGTGGGGACAGTTTTGTTTTTGGTTTGTATTACCAATATTTCGGAGCTATATCACCACCTATCAGATTGTTTTAGGTCCACTACGCTGTCTGCCGACAAATAAGAAGTGAGGGTGACGTTAGCCAACTGCAAATTGACGTGGAACATTTTTAAGATTGGGGCTCCACGTGGAAAATAAATTTAAGTAAATGAGACAAGTGCCTTTTAAACAAAGATCCTGTAAAAAAGCGGCTAAATATAAATATGCATGTTTATTGTTTTCATTCGATGGCTCATAGAATGCGCATGTAATCGACGCGGTGGGGAGAGCTACAAGGCGTTATATCCTCGCACTGCACTTGAACGTTTTGCAGCAAAACCTAAAAACACATGGCCTGCTTTATTTTTGTTCGACCTATACTAGGTTGTGCCTATGCCGTATGACATCCTTTGGAAGTTACACAGGTTAATGAACTACGGAAAATTCCAAGCGTGACTGCTAGGTTTGCATAGCACGGTTCAAAAGGGGGGATAGCAGCACTCAAATGAAACTGTTTTCCTCGCGCCGACAACAAATGCGGTTGGATGTGTTTTTCTGAACATATTTACCGATAAAACAAGAATTCACAAATACTTTTAAGAACCTCATTACAGTTCCTATAGATGTGACCATGTTTTCAAAAGAAGGGGATTGCGTTCTAGGACGCAGCTGTACGCCAAATCCTTTTTTCTTCGAAACATGAAGAGTGTAACAAATTGTTCCACAGGCAAGTGTTGTTAAAAAGGAATATTGGATCGTGTCACTGCTATAACACCCTCGTTTAGCGCCTTCGGGCAATAATTGATGGATTGAATACACGTTTATTCTTTTTTTTTCGCCTGGGCGCTGCTATGGATAATGTTAGCGTCGGTAGGGGGATCGGCAGGGAAGCGCAGAGTGGGTAGGGATAGTAATGCCGCCGTTTACGGCGTCAGCGGCCTGCATGCAACACTGTGGTGGCCAGGAGTCGTAGCCGTCGTAGCGTCCTGCGCGGTCACCAACGACGGGTGCTGCAGGGCCCAAGGAGAAAAGCAGCAGGGCGCGCCGTGCCACAAGCTAGCAGCGTACCCAGCAGGAGCTTTATGCGGTGGACAGGACCAGGGTTGGAGAGACGTGGGCCACGGTCCAAGTCGCACGTTTATGAGGGAACTGTAACGAGGAATACTGTAGTGGGGAAGGCCTGCAATATATATTTTGTAGGTTATCCATGGTACAGCAAGCGCCGCAGTTAGTCGGGACACTGGGAGCGGCCCCACGCGATGCAAACGGTGGAGCATAAACGGTGTGAGAGGTGCTTCCGGCTGAATTCGTCGTATGACCACAGTTTCTCGCCGGGAGAACTCACGGAAAGGAACTGCGGGGATGTATAAAGGGTTGGCCATGGCTTCGAGGTAAGCTGTCCGGCGGGCTTGACTAAGAAGTCGTTCAGTCGTGGGATCGGCTTTTTCTTCAGGGACGGGCAAGGACGCCGCCGTCATGTCTGGGGTGGGGTTTCGAGCTAGCACGGAAAGTAAATGCACACGTGCTAGTCGGTGCACTTTTTTCATTTCCGAGGATGCGGCTGTGTGCTGTCGCCCAGTAAAGAGTGAAGCCGTTTCCCGATGCCCCGAGTTTCAGAAGTTTGCTGCGAATGACTACAGTGACGGGGCTGGTGATTCGGACATTGGCACAGACTCGACGCGCTGCTTGTGAATCCATGTACGGATGGTGATTTACAGGAGAGAGCTCGTTAGGTCTTCCGGAAGAGTTGCTTCAGCATAGTCACTGATGGCCTGCAGTTCATCGTGTGTGCTGTTGGTCGGAGTGACACCGATGTGGTGACGGCGACCTTGAAGTCCAGTAGTTTCACCGAACCAGACCGTCGGCCGTAGTGGGCATGGCAAGGTCCGTGGGCGCGTTTGTTTAGCTGTTACTGTTAGTTTTGTGCTTTTGAAACCAGAAGATGGGTACATGTAAATATTATTACAATGCACCCGAGCCTTGCGGGGAAGAAATTCATTTATCTAAATAAAGTGCAGCCAGTGCCAAGAACGCTGTGCCGTACGGCTTTCCCAAAAATTTCAGCCCCAAAATATTGGGCTGGCTCGATAACCTTTCCTTAAAATCTTGCGCTTTCTTGTGAATTTTCCTAAAACTGAGGAATAAGTCCCCTCTCTTCCGTGAATATTTGAAAACACACTTGTACAAACCTCTGTAAAACACATTTTGTGTCCATTTTTGGGCTGATGGCAACTCTATATGGGGAAAAGTATATTGCTTGCCTTGTGTATGTAAAACTTCTAAGCTTTTGTTTGTATACTGTTAGTGTGTATATTGTCGGTTGAAGTTTTGCTTTTCTCATCCCCCGTATGTAATGGCCTTCGGGACCTTTAGGGTATCTCTAATAAATAAATGTGTTATGTGTTTCATACAGCTTTCTACAAAAATATTCGTTTTTCATAGCAGGGGCGTTCCTGTGACGAGACAGTCTTTTTTTAATTACACATGTTCCTTTCCCTAAGAGTCTCCAGCAAAACAGCAGCTGCCTCTGTTTTATGCGCCCAGCTCCGGTCGGATGTCCACGAGTTTTTCTCTTCGCGAAGCAGTGGGAATAGCGTAGCCGAAAGTCGTGTTAGCAAATAAGCGACAGGTCATTTATCGAGCTAAGCGTGTGCTACCCTAAGTCGGTATAGGGTGTAGAGAAATGCGCGCGAAATAAATTTTCGTTTTTGTGTCCGCACGTTGCGCTAAAAATTGCCTGTTTGTTTCTGCGACTGAATTGACGTAGCCTGCTGTCGAGCTACACCTGCGTACGTTTGTAGCCATGCATGCGTTGTCGGTTTTATTCTTAAAACTACTGCTCATTGGTGCCATTAACAGGTGCCGCTGTTTCAGCGTCGTTTTTTAACGCCTGCTGTCTCTTCCCATCCAAAGTAAAAAAAAATGCAGCAAAGTTTCACATGTAACATTCGATCAGCACTTCGCAGAAATCACTAATTTATTTGTTATTTTTTATTATTTAAGTTAGGAAGCATTTCACAATTTTTTTGACCCTTTTAATATTGCCTTCTGACAGTTTTCTTCATTTTCTTCGCAGACCACTGTCTTTTTGGGGGTATTTCCCCTTCTCTGTTGGCAGCAATCCCATTTCAATTCCCGGAAGTGCACTTTTGGCGCCCTTTTTTAAACTTTTCTCCAGTCCTATTGCAGACTTTTAAAAGCAAAAAGCGCGCTTTATCCGAAATAGATCTCCCCCAAGAGATCATTGGCCATTCCAGGAACTTGAACTGAACCACTTGTGCGGCGGCTGCAAGCACGACCGCGTTGATGAGATTTGCCGACTCCCGTACTTTGAGTGCTGAAGGAAAAAAAGTTGTAAAGTGTGCGAAATTTTATATTAAAAAGAAGGATCGAAGGTGTTGAGAGCGCAGCTGCCACTCGAAGGAACTGCGAAAAAAGGCATGAGTGGGAAGCAAGGGGGCCAAAAGAAATAAACGATGGCGCTAGTAAAGAAATAAAAGTGACTCCTGCTGATGCGTACTGAGTTGAAGTAAAGCTTAGTGAATAAAGCCTATAAAACGCGCGCATTGTCGAAAATCAGTGCAGAGTATAATAGGTGCCTCCCATAAGCCTGCGTTTTCAATGGGAAATTGGTTTTATGTATTGCAATTTGAACTGGTGTAAAGACAAAATCGACCACACTAAATCGTAAATTTGGCAAAACGAGCTGGTGATACCCTGATGCAACTAGTTGGTAGGTCACAGGCTTATTTACCTTTTATTTTGAGCTCACATTTTCTCACTGAAAGTTGCAACGAAACAAGCTAGGCCGGGTAAAATTAGCAAGTCTAACGGCAATGAGTGGGTACAGAGTTCAACATACTTGTCTCTAATAGAGCATTCGTATTTTCAGCCTAACCCTGTCTCGGCCGAGAAGACTTTGACGATAACTATGGCGAAGTTCTGAAGTCGAAGCCCACCCCCTTTGTCTCCACATTTTAATACGAAAGTGTAAGATTCCGGGGTACAGCAAGACCTCACCGACTTTATACCCGTCCCGGAAATGACATGGGCAGGAAAAGTTCCAATAATGCGGCGGCGCTAGGTGACGATCCCACAATGACTCAGGCCGTAACGAGAGGTGCGAAACGATAGGCCAACTGTGCTGGGAATTCAAGCCTGTATAGCTCTCCGAACGCGCCTTATATTCTTTCCTGTAACAACTTCCATTCAGATGGTGCTGCCGTCTAGGAGAGGTAAAGCGAAGTACTGCGTAATAACTGTAATGAGCGCCGATGCAAAGCGCCTCTATAGGGCAGCGTATAGCTGCGTGAGGTGCGGTGTGGCCCCATATAAGAAAACTGTTGCATTAAGGCAAAAGGCAATGGACAACTTGCGAATGTCCCTCTCCTGATGGCTTTGGTGAGACGAGAGACGTGCCTGCAGAAAGCGGAACGCGTTCACGTGTTCACGGTCGAAGGTACGAACTCTGGTCTTGCGTTCCACAAGCTGAGCACGTCGAAGCGCAAGCGCCTGCCGTACACGCCGCGGAACCGCACCGAAGTGGCCATATCTGTGGCGAAGTGACGGGCCAGCATGACGTCGCTCGCCAAGCACACTCACAAGACTGCTGCCTGCCAGCAAATTATGCTCCTTTTGTTACAGCGGACAATGACATCACCAAACGATTCGCTGACCAAATGATTCGTTCGCACGGTTTGCGAGCGCCTGAGGTTTCAATCGGATTCCGTAATGTTTCAGCGTGTGTAATCCAGTGTCTAATTTGGCTGTATCTATCGGTGCCATTTCGACGAAATATAAACAGCTATGTGCAAGTTCATATCGATGCACAAAAAACATTCAACTGCTCCTGTGAAGGCACATGGCACTTCCATTTTTCGCCAAATTACCATGAAATAGGTGTCAAACAATTTTTTTTTTCAAATTTTGGGTCAGCATTTTTTGGGTGAATTTCAACTCGCTGTCATGGAACACTGCGTTGGGCACAGTCTATGGTCATAGCCTTCGTGCGTCTTCTCTTCAACCGTACTCCTCTTCTAGTGCTCGTTATCCATGTTCATGGTAACTGCATAAAAAAATTATTTAGATAGAAAAGAGCCCTATATAATTTATACCGGGAGCACAAACTTGAACTCGGTGAAATTGTTAAGGAATTCTCAAAACATTTCAATGGCTATGTACGTCATAAAACAATATAGGTGTGGAGTTAGAAGTTTGCAACCAACGAAAAACGACATTGTCGCGAATTATTGTCACTTTAATATTATCGCTGTCTACATAAGCTAAATTCATTTATTGAATTTCGTTTCATACTATAACTCCTTCATTTTAAACAACGGCGTCGTTACTGACTGTTCTCGGCCCAGAAGCTGGCGGGGGCGAAATTGATCGCCAGTGTAATAACACCCCTTAATACTGCGTGGTGCGTACACTTTATGAATAGCAACCTTGGTATTAAAAGCCGGAACTTTCCGCTCTTCGTCAATCAGTTGTTACAGCTGCTTTTTCTTTCAAGAGGAGAGAACCTCCCTATTCAACGTGAACTGAACCATTCGAGAACTATCTCGGTTTTAGGTTGCATCAACACGCTCTCTGTAAAATTGTCAATAAAGTACGAGTAAAGTAATTCCTACCTAAAAACTTTATACCCTCGCTGAAGCATCACGAGTTTCAAAAAAACCCAACTCAACTCTAGCTATTATTTTCCGTGACAGATTGAATTAAGGAGGCCCTCAACAACAGTCGCTTTGCAATTCCATGCGTTTTTAGATATTAGAAAGGCGTTCAATACCGTTTATATTGACATCTTGCGCAAAAAGCTTCAACAATGCGGATTCCGATGCCAGTAACTGCAGTTTTTTTTAACTTTTCTTATTAAGCGATCCCATTATAATGTTTTTATTTTGATACCAATCTCCACGAGGCTTACACAAGGCTTCGTTCTGGGATTCATGCTTTTTACGTTATATAATAATAAAATTTGCCAAAAAGCTTTTTTACAGTAGGTGCCGCAATGTACGGGGAAGATACAGCGCTACTTTTTACAACCCCATCTCTTCATGACTGGAGCATAGCTTTACCCAACTCACTTTTAAGAATCCGTTAGTGGTTCACAAGAAATACGCATACTTTGAAAACTCACAAAACAAAATATGTAGTTTTAAATTACCCGACAAACCTGTAAAACTGCTTTATAGTCAAATTCAGGGTCAATGATAAAGAAATGGAAACAGTCGGTGCAGTTTATATGTACGTGAAATGCTAGAGGGTGCCTAAAACTGGAAACCTTTTCAGGCCGACTGCGAAAGAAACGTTGCTCTGTCTGGTATGCCCTGTCCAAAGCCCGACAGAATTCCGAAAGTGCTTTCTTGCGCTTGTCTCTCTCCACTGTCCTCCACTTCGCAACTGCGAACAACTACACCTTAAATCTAAAAACATTTTTGCATTCCCCGATATGGTGAAAAAGGTCCCTCACGTTGAAAGTTTAAATATCTGACAAGAGGCACCCGCTGGAGTTGCTTGGTGGCTAAGCCATTTGCTGGTGACCATAAGTATGCGGGTTCTATCGGTGCTCCCCGCGACAGTTTTGCTGATGTAGATGCAAAACCAGAGCGCCCACGAATTGAGATATTGACGCGCGTTGATATCCCCACGTGGTTTATGTTACTCTACCACCCTGCCGCTTAAGCTTCGCCTCAAAAATGAGCGGTCGTATCGAGATACCACATGCGGCAATATTTTTAAAACTTTTTTTGGCTACAGGAAACAACAAAGGAGCACCTCCCGTGATTTTAAATTACAGCGGGCAAAAATAAGCCACATCGAACAAGCAAAATGCCTAGAACTGGATATTGCTCTATACACATAATTTGTCCGCCGTTCTACAACTAAGCATATCATCGGTGAAAGAAAGCGAGTGCCACGGCTCGTGGTGACATGGTACGTTTTCAGAACGGTAAAGCGCACACTCCACGTTTTTTTTAAACAGAAACAAACAATTAAAAGATACAGTTCAGAAAAATGTGAGCGTATAATGCGCACTAATTTTTTTTGCAAGAAAGGCCAATCCCACGCGTGGCACGAACTACGTATTTCGTCTAAAACTTAAACAATGTTAAAGCAGACCACACATTCAGAAAGTTGGACTGGTCGCACCCTGTCCGATTCTCAGAACGCTCGTCCTTTGTGTTTGATCTGCAGATATCACCTACGATGGGTTTTCCGGGGTGCACTTTTACTGACTGCCCATCTCGTTGCACTTTTACTGACTGCCCATCTCGTTACTCTGCTGCTACTGATACAGGCTCCGGGCGGGAAGAAGTGCTGCCGACGAACTAAAGAGCGTCTCCTGAAAAAAGTTTAATCTCGTGCTTCACACGACAATTTAGCCTTTCTGTTTGTAATCAGTTTGTAATGGTATACCCTTTTATAAGATTCCACTTTGTAACAAACAGAATGAATGGCCGGGTCCAGGGGGAACGATGGGGTTTTAATTGTTACGGACATATCCGTTGTAGCCACCGCAAAATAAATTCTAGTGATCAGAGAAACAATCCAATGACTAGCGGAGAATTAAATATTACTTGTAAAATAATTGTAGTTTCCCTCTCGAAAACATGCAGCTACAAATTATTGTAGATGGCCTAATAATGCAATTCACTGGTAGCAATCATACCTGGATTCTGTAGGATTTTCTTCTTATGTACAACTGATAAAAATATACACAGTTGAAAATAAATGCTGCACCAATACCTATGCCTAACTGTAGGATTTCGAGGTTTGCATGATTGAGGATTTTCTAGCAGGAATTGCCATTACAAAAAAGGTTTAAAAAGCATAGGAAATATATCCCATTGTTATATCTCTTGGCGTTGACTTTATGTAGTCCCAAGGACAACCTAAGTTCGGGGCGTGAAAGTAGTTGATAGATGGTCACTACTCCATCGGTATTTCAAATATTTCGCCCAATTATTAAAAATCTCTTTCAGATTCTACCACAGTTATTGGGAAACAGCAGCATTTTGAGTGTTCTTTCGTATTTTGTTTGTATTGTAGTTTTAAGCAACTAAACGTCTTTTCTGACTTAGCGGATAATTCAAGGTCAAGCGTCTTTTCTGACTGAGCGGATAACTCTCTGAACCAATTCGCGAACCGGTTAAAGCTTCCGGTTCGCGAACCTGTTCCAAATATGATTTAGAAGAACCCGAACTTCACCGGATATAAATGAATCAGCACAAGCCCGTACCAAAACCGAATCGGTATTTATTAGGTTCGAGACACGGAAACATACACACGTAAAGGCGCAGACAATGTTATTCGGACTCGGTTCATATAAACATGGGGCCTAATGGGTACAACAAATCCACCTCAGATACACCTAAGTGATTGGAAGGATAAGCTTTACGTCCAAATCACCTTTTGAATAGCGCGCAGTTTCGGCGATGACCGCTCCCTAATAGCACATAAAGAGACTTTCGTTTTCCAACGCGGTGAGCTGGGTCGCCGGATCTGAACACAACGCACTACATCTTACATTTTCAGGAGGCGCAACCTGCGACACGAGTATTGATGTGCATTTGCTTTACCCAACCTTTTAGGGGCTCAGATGCTCAGTTTAGGGCAGTTTTAGCTGTTTAAATTTTGTTTACATTTTGTCCTTAGCAGATCACTGCTACTCTCGCAATTTTGTCTTAAATGGTGTCAGTTAGCTGTCTGATAGGGTGATCCTTGAAAATTTGGTTTGCAGTTTGACCGAACCGGGCACTAGCCATAACTGACACATAGAAAGAGCAAACTAATATAGAGCCTTTTATATATTTTTGCTGTTTTCAAATGGGATCAGAAACTATACCTAGTCTTCTCCCGAAGAATGTTTACTGCTCAAAAGAAGATTTACAAAAACATAAATCGGAAGTTCTTGTTCTATCTTGCCTTGAACCTTGTCAACTTTTTATTTGGTCGTGCCCATTTATCTAAGTACGACGTTCTGAAAAACATACTCTCTGCTCCATTTTTCGCCCGTTGTAGCAATACGTTTGTGGCAAAATATTTACTCACAAGCCGTCTTTTACTTTCGCCGAAACGGCTTATTACCCACTAAAACACACGATGTGACTATATATCACGGCTATTTCCGACGCAAGGATCAAGACTAACATTTACGGACGGATTTTGGTAATGTATAAATTTTATTGCATTAAACTAAGCCTTGAGGCATAGTTTAAATAAACGAAACAACAACAACTAAAGATATTGAAATGTGACCTACAATAAATGAGTCTTAGTACTGACACAGCAACTGACGAAAACGGCATCGTAACATTTGGAAGAGAAGATTTGGCATCCAAACAAACCACTATGTTCGGGCTATGTTCACCAGCTTATTCGGGCATTTCCGCGTTCTTCCAAGAATTTTCTATCGCAGCTGATCATCTGCACCTTGCTGCGTTACAAATATACAAATGTTACAAATTTAGCAACAAAGATTTCTTTTCATATTCTCTTCCAGTGGCCCGGTGTTGAGTTATTTCTCTGCACACTCCACACATGACTGTCAGTATCTAAGGAGAGAAACAATTCCAGTAGTTTTGTGCTGTGCCAAGGTGCTCCTTCATCGTTACGTTTTATTGAATTCTTTATTTTTGAAGTGCAGAAAAATTAGGGCAGGCATTTAGGAGCAACCATTTCTCTTGAACTCCTTTAAACCATTTTCACTTGTCTGGTATGTCATATTGCCGCAGAAATATTTCTGCCAAAACAAATCGTAAAGTATCTATAGATAAGACTTTTCCAAAATACTAGTCACTGCTGAAAGCGACACACATGCCACCATTTTGCATTGCAGAGGAAGCCATAACCTCATTTCCAGCAAACAATACTTATAGAGCCGAAAATTGGTAAGTGCGTTTAATTGCAATAGCGTGCTGTTGGGTAGTTTACAAAAAAAAGTCTAATAATGCTGCTCCAAAACCCCAAAAAATCGTAAATATAAACGTTTTATTCCATAGAAGTGATATTTCAACAAATTGAAGATGCAACTTGAATTCAGGCACTAAATATACAATACAGAAACGTGAACAACATTTTTTGAAAGTCCTCGCCGAATGTTACTACTTGCTGAGTTACGGCCAATATTTTTTATGTATTTGGAATCTCTAAGCATCCTTTCTGCGCTTGAAGCTGTGCACACAGCAAGCTGCCTTAATATCAATAACAGGCCCATATTATTTTGTATTTTGCTTCGCCCACTGAGAGAAGAGTCTTAAAGAGCTAAGAGATTTATAACTCACGCCCAAAGGTTAAAAAATGGAATATATTCCCCCTCAGATAAATGGGACTCGTAGAAATTGACGGGTGAGCACCACTTGCTTATAATGCAAAAGCAATAAATGGCCCATTGATCAATTTTGCCGGTGCCGATTTCGGTGTTCTCTGCCGCAAAAAAATACAACAAAAATTACCGCCATAGCATACAGCGGGTAAGGCGGACGTATATTCCGCGCTAAGAAATACAACTCAATCAAAACAACCACACGCACCATTTCGGCATCGCCTCGCCATGCACAGAGCCGCGTGTAAAAAGTTCAGAGTGCTGTAGCAATAGCGAGAGGCGAAGACCGAGATGACTTTGCACAGAAGGCCCACCAGAAGGGCACTCAGTGCTCATAGGACACCACAGCGTTCGACGACCTACGGCCACGTTTCGGCCTTCGCGGTCAAGTCGCCGCAGTGAGACTCAAGGTTGGTCAGTGGCCTGGTGCTGCGGCAGGTGTCTGCACGCATCACAAGGGGCGCGCGCACCCTGTATTCTTTATGCGGCTCGACCACTGCAAATATGCAGAAATCACTCATTGGCAAGAACGTAAGGGTTGTCCTGCCTGCGCAGAATGACGGCAACCACCGACGCCGGATGGAGCACCTGCTCTAGTGTTGCCTTCCTTAGCAGCACAGCAGAGAGAGCTTTAAACAGCGCTCCAGCGCGTCGCCATTACAAGCTCCATCCTGGAGGACCTCCTGTTCCTGAAGGGGCCTGCCGCCAGCCAACGGAAAATCTTCGGCCAGCTCCTGCACCATCTGGAGATGACTGCCGTTACACAGCAGCTGTGGCCAGAACTGACGCCCGAGTTACAGCTTTTGGGGCCAGGTTGATGGGATGCGTTAGCTGAGCTCAGCCTTTTTGCTCTTTTTTCTGTTTTTGTGCTCTTACATTCTGTGCAATTATGCATTCCCCTTCTATACCAATCCCCACCCCTGGGTTGTAATTGCCGCAATTTAAATCTAGTGACGGCTTACATACAGACGAGCCCGCATTCTTGCTTACTACGAATCCGGAAAACACTTGAAAGAATATTTCTCAAGCGCTTAAAGATGCACACCTCATGTATAAAGCCTTCTCCGCGCTAGATGTGCAAGCGGCAAGACTTACAAGATTTCTTCAACAGGAAATGCCTCTGAGACTAGGGGTAGCTGTGACTTGTAAAATTCCCATTATGAAGCAACAATTACAACTAAGCTCGAAAATCGCTTCCAGACTGCAAATCTGCCTGGATAGAAGTGGTCTCGTATACGCAGCTTCGTTTGGCCGTCAATGCACGAAAGCATAGAAATACTGTGTGTTTTACGTAGAACATTGTTTTGCATTATTTTTTGTTTATACTATCTGCATCGCGACCATTAAATCTCTTACGCTCGCAATGGGCGCTAGTTGCAAGTCCACTTGCTTCGTTAGGCAATGAGGTCGTCGTTGTGTTTATTAATACGAAAGTGTTTTATGCGGGGGTACACCAATATCTCCCTCACGTCATATCGTTCAAGGAAATGACGTTGCCAGAA
>JABSTR010003453.1:0-27201 GCA_013339765.2 Haemaphysalis longicornis | reverse complement strand
TTTAAGCTCGGTAATTATGCATATTAGTGCATATGTTGATTATTGCATAATACATGTGCTCTGTGCAAATTTCAATGGCCGTCCACCATGACTGTCCAAGTTCGTGTGTACCCATTTCTTTCAGCCACACGTGGGAATAGTAAATGATAAGCAAGAAAAAAGTTGTAACTAATCGACGCCACACGTCTGCCGTCTGTAGTGTAAAAAAGCTGGTGTATTTGCAGTTTTCGTGTTATACTATTGATCGAGGCTGTCACAAATGGGCGGAGATATGCTAATGAATAACAAATAAATAAGGTCTGGTTTTTTTATTGTAGATGTCAGTGTTTTTGGGGCATATGAGTATTCTAAAATCCACCAGGGTTGACAAAAAAAAAAGCAGATCATTAAAGTTCCCTTCAGCGGTTCTTGAGGCACGGCGTGGTTATTCCCCTCATTTGGCGTGCCGAAGACAGGCCCGTGCAAACCCAATAACCGCAGGGTGAGGTTCGTCTCAGCGTCTGCACCACACAGTGGTCTACACCAAGGAACTCCGAAGCGTCGATGCAGCCACGATGATGGCAACAAGACCAGGAGGCCCAGCGTTCCTGCATATGTGACAGAAAGGTGCGTGTGTGTCAACGCCAGCAATTGATGAAACTTAACGCGAGCCGAGGTTCCTCTTGAACAGAGAAAGAACTTTTTGATTAGCAGTAGCGGCCACGGCGCCGATAGAAAAGCGTTTTACATGCTTTACAACTGTTGTGCTATACTGGGGAATTTTGTACGGAATGTCTACAGCGCTCCATTTCTGTTTATCTTCGCTTGTCGACAGTTTCTGTCGCGCTGTTTCCTTAGGTGTCCTGTGCAGTTCTTCGCCCGCGTGCAGATATTGGTAGTTGATGCGGCTATATATCGGCATTCCACCAGAGGCTTCTCGAGCAAAAGCAATGCACATTTCTATTCGCTTAAGGTTCACATGAACCCTATGCTACAGCCTTAGTCTTGTAAACGAGATAGACGGTAGAAAATTTGCGATTTCTTTTTTTAATGCGCAGTAGCTTTCACCGAATAAACCTGCTTTGACAGGGCTATAAATGTCGAAGGACACTTCACCTTCGGTTCGGGGGTTACATAACCGCGGAATTAAAACAGCTTCTGATTGCTCAGTATATGCGCTCTCACAACACGCGATATAGACGAACGAAGGAGATGGCTTTTGTTCTTTAAGGAAAGAGCGATGTTGATTCCGTAACCGAAGCTTGTGCACGTGATCGTCAAGCGAGGCTTTAGCAGAATCGGCGAGTCAGCCTGAGATAAGCCCACCTAGATGATGCTTAAGTATTAAGGTGATGCTTAAGATGATGCTTAAGTTTAAGATGATTAAGTATTACTCGGTGCGCTGTGGAAACATTTCTTCTACAACCTGCTGGTCAGGGTGTTATTCTGTGCAAGTAGGGTAGAGTAGGATGTGAGTGTAAGGAACATGTGGCCACAAAGGCAACTTCATGTGCACTTACAGAGTCATTGCTCGCGTTCTTTCTTTTCCTTTTACCAGTTACGACAACGGTGCGCCATTCGCCCCATTGCTAACAGCTTTTTTTGCCCGTTTCGCTTTACCCTTACTGAAGTGGTAGACATGTACATTATCCCCAAGATAATGGTTGCGCAGTTTAGTTCAATTGCTCTTACACGACACATATAACAACGAAGAGTTTACCTGTCATGCGAGACGAGGCTCCATCAGTCGGCGATACTCCGTGAGGGATCCCAATTTCCGCAGGATCAGCTGTAAAAATTTTCAAATGGCCCGATGCAGTATAGAAAAAGACAACCATTACAGAGAACATAAATTGCGGCCCAAACCAACTTATCTAATGCAGGTTGCCTGATTGAGACGGTTGATTGATGCAGGTTTATTCATGTGCATTCGCAAGATAATAATCATCATCATCTGCAGCAGCATATTGAATATCGACTGCAAGGTGAAGGTTTCCAACTGCTCATTTTATGCTGCCCGAATCCATTTTTTTGCATGATGTGCTGGGAAATCCACGCCACCTCTTTTGCATCAACGCTGGTTCCAAATTACTGGTCACGGAAACACACGATTCAGCGGGTGAAGCAAAATTTTGGCTGAAATTGTTTAATTTGTCGCTGAATAAAGCATCGTTTGCTGCTGGAAAAGCGCTGAAGGCACTATAAGCTCCAAGTATTTCGGATAAAAAACTTATATTTTGTCTTCATGGCCCATTTAAGGTTTCGTTTACTCGATTTGCAACGCTAGAGAACATGCATATGATGTCGAGCAGGTCCCAGACTACTCCCGCAGTCAATCCTGCATTGTTTCAGGTGTGGTAGCCTACAGAGGTAACTCTGCTTCCAGGTAGAAAAGTAATATGTTAGCAGAGCAACAGAACATCACGAAACCTACAAATGTGCAAGTGCAAACTTGTAGAAGCAAAAGGCTGCAGGTGTGTGCCTTTTCATTTGCACAGTAGCGCCTGCACATCAGCCTACAAAGTTCCTTCCACCCGCCCAGAAATTAAGTCTTTCTTTTTCCTACCAATTCGCGACGACAACTACGCTAAAAAAAAAAAATTACAAACAGGAACAATACGCAGTGATGTTCCGTGCAGGGAATTTTCAGTTTTTCGGGGAATTGCTGCTAACTTTGGCCAAAATGGAAAAAGGGAATCCCTGATAGAGGCAGGGAATTTAGGACTCGTGCAGTAAAACGGGAAAATAATGTCAGCAGACCGGACCTCGCATCATTTATAACTTAGCTTGCTGTTAGAAAGTTCGCTTCACACTACTCCGGATTAATGTTCAAATATCCCCAGTCGTATTCCCACAAGACACAAGCATCGAAGCCAGCTTCCTTATCCTTATGTAGCTAGCTACTCGCACGTTTCATGGGGGCGCACCTGTTGTGTAGAAGGTGCAGTTATCCGCAGGTCGGGTTTTGATACGAGCGTTGTCACTGGAGAAGAACCGACAAACTCCGCGCTGCTGCGGCCCGTGGCCTGAGCAGTGCTCAAAGTGCTTGCACCCTGGTTCAGGCTGTTTAGAACAGTTTTCGGCACACTGGGGGGGAGTGACGTCATCGATTGTGGCATAAGGTGCCGGCCGGTAGACCTCTTGAGATTCATGTTGTGAATAGTCCTTTAGGACCCCTGTAAAGAACGAAATGAAAGAGAAAAGAAAACCATGAGTACAAGTTCGGAAAACCGGCATCCTTAAACCCATGTTGTCAAATTGGAAAGCTGACAATCCTAGAAGCGCATTCGTACACGCACTCAGTTAACGCATATTCAGTGCTCCAAAAAGCAGCCAGCTTAATCAATGGCAATAATAGTTCCCGCGGCAATGTCGCACTGTGATGACGTTATTTAGTTTAATTCATATAAATGCAAATCATTTGGATAAAAGGAGTGGGCCAACTTGGCAATCAATTTCATCCTATAACACGCGGAATTCAAACTTACTGAGGGCATTTAATTTTACAAATAGAGAAAGAACGTGGTGATCTATGTAGAGTATTTAATCCGATCGCTTCGTGGCTCTATCAGCAAGTTTTACGGCTACAAATGCAGCTGGAAATACCTGCTGAATATTTCCATTCCCTTGAGATGTTGTTAGCATTTAAGTGTAAATCTAACGTAACAAACGAAACCTGAAGAAGAAAGAAGAAAACACGAACCTGAACACACAAATTCACACCCTTATTTTCACCTCTATGCTATGATCTCAGCATTCGTCTGTTGAGGTTTGAGTTTTTCAGCTGGAGTTTCATTTGTTTCCTAGGGCGCAAGCACCTCATTGGACGTGCATTGTACCACCTGCCACAGTGCCTGTACGAAGGGAATTACCTCATAGCAATTTCCAGATGTATGAATAAACGTTACGCATCTAAATTTTGCAGAACAGTTTCGCTCATATGTTGAGAAGCGACACCTTTGAGCAGGAGTCCGTTTATTTTTTTTTCTTCACAATTTCTGCTTGTATGAAAAGTACGCACATACCGTTGACGTCACTGACGCAGGCGGCGAAGGGAGCCAAGGCAGTCGTCGTCAGCAGCAGGAGCGACAAGGAGAGCAAGCTGGCCATCATACTGGAAGATTGCAAAAAGAAAGAGATAAAAGGAATCATCCTTCGTCATTCGTCTTTCTTCAAGCAAACAAGCAAACCAACAAGTGGCGATCATGGAGGGCGAACAGGAGGGCAGAACGCAGATTATATCCGTTCTTAGGACAATCCACAGCGTGTCTGGTAGACGAATGACCGTAAGAATCAGAATGCAATTTTGGCAGTCTACTAGCACTCACACGAACGACATTTCCTGCTATGTTCGGAAGTTCGGAGCGCCAATAGCGCGGCGTAATATGCTGTGTCCTGGGGCTCAAGTGACCTAAAATATGCCAAGGGGTGCTCATTTACGAAAAACAGAGAACATGTGTAACATCTTTGCAGGGTGACATTTTTTTAGCCTACAAAAAGTAATTTGGCTGACATGAAAATTCTACATTCCGCTTAGTCCGATAAATGCCGTAACGCTGGATCACGACTGTGTAGCTCCACCGGAGTCCTTTCAGAAGCATTGTTGAGAAATCGTAATTTACAGTTTTCTTATTAGAAATAGCTAATTATTCACTTCGATTCGGAAATATTTGCTACACACCTAAATGTTCGCGTTTATCGGTGCTCGTGATGTATTGCGAAGCATGGTTATATATGGCTGGAAATATAACGTATCTCACACCTCACAACTTGCCAGACACATACGGAACCACAATACACACGCACAAAAAACCGCTTCCGGTAAATAATACATTCAAACTCTTTCAGAAGTGTGCAATATTGCTTGAATTTAATGAAAAAAATATGTACATCCTGTGCGAGCGCCTTGCCTGCCATATCTAGGACTCTCGTCAGGAAACTGAAGCCAGAAATGCAGCTTCTCTGCTTTTCAAGCTGTAGTTGCTTCCCAGCTGTGAGTCTTCCCAGCTGTGAGTGCTTCAAACAAACCAACGGTAAACTTTTTCAGGAATAGCGCTATGCAGTGAGCACTCTATTTTTTTCCAAAGGCGATAACTTCAGGAGCTCACGACTGACGAAAACAATCGTCTAAAATCATTTTTGTTGCGTTTTCTCAGCTCTTAATTAAAGGAAAAGTATCTCCATTTGTTTGCAGAATCTACGGTTTTATTTTCTTTTATTCATCAACGCTTCGAATTTCTGCTTTTCGGTTTTACCGATACCGAGAAAACGTCTTCGAAGGTTATTGTTCGCTGTTTGTCCGAAACACCCAGGTCCGTACTTATGAGCGAACTTCCCACAGGAGGAGATAAAATATTTTCTCGGAGCGGAAAGTTCTACCGGCCACAGCCGGCTTTAACGACTTCCTGTTCGAACTGCTTTTATCATTACCAGTTGGCCTCATTAAGTAAAATATAAATCCCATGGGCAGTAAACCATTATCCAGCTATTCAGGTCATTTAGGGATGGAAAGAATAGACTTAAACCTGTGCTACAGGGGTGTTTAGAAGGCACTTCAAACGCATTGCAATCCGGTGAACAGACCGTGGCACTAGCTCTCTACACAGTGCACAAGGTCATCTGTCCATATAGTTTATGACTACAATTCCTGCATCGAAAGTTTCAACGACTACCGACTCTATTTTCAGGTGAAAGTTTCCGTGTAGCGCAGGTATTATCAGCGAAACATAAACGTCTTTACTGTGGGAATCCTGTATTCTAGGTAGGAGGTTTCCCGAACTGATAACGTTATTGAGCGGCCATACAATGCTCTCTTTTTTTTTTTTAACCGGTACTCTTTAGAGATACCTTTATAGGTAAATTCAAAACACCACATTCCTCGGTGCTGAGTCATTACACTGAACGAATGCCGTAGCAAGAAAATTCAGACGGCTTAGTGTTTCCAGAAGGCATAAAACTGGCAGTTTTTTTGACAAAAACGCGCTCAAATGGTTCAATGGAGTCTGATGTAGCTTTGTCATTTATAAGTTAGACGCAAGAACTTGAACTATACGGATCGGGTGGGAATCAGCTTGAACTTGGACGATCAGCAGAAATACAGGAAATGTACGACGCACTTTTATGGTGTTCGCCAAAGTTCAAGTTGATTCCCATCCGATTAAGTACCAACTCGCCCAGATCAAAGCCGTTCTACTCTGAACCAGACGAGCAAAACAGACGAGGACGATGTCCCGACGAGCAAAAGGTTAAACCGGAAGAACATACTCAAAGTATACAGCGGGCTGCTGGTATCGGCACCGCCAAATCAGCACGAATTCCCGTTGCCGGTCAGGACGTAGTCGCGAGAGCACAGCAAATGGGTGAAAGAGTTCTTAAAAGAGAGCTACCTCTCCCGTACAGAGAGAGAAAACAGATAACTCTTTAATGTGGGCTGAAGAGGTCAGCTCTGATAGCGGTAGTGCTTGCTACGCCGGGTGGGGATGATTACAATGCTGTGCGGTGGATGTGGGAGATTGTGAAGAAAACAACGAGAGAGGAAACAGAACCTCAATATAAAAGAGCGCGCAATAAAATGCGAGAAACGAAACTCTAAATAAGAAGGTTGAATAATAAAGTAGATCAAATGGTACCGAGGAAGCACTGAATGCAAACCAACAAAAAATATTTACACGACGATGCCAGAGCGTACAGATGTAGTCACGCGAACAGTTCAAAAATTACAAAATTTTCTCTACTCCAGAGTCCCTAAAGATAAGTCAATACCACGACCGCGGTTTTGTCAACATGCATCGACATGGCCGCAAAGCAAGTCAGTTCCGGCGGCTTGCGCACATCTGCGCCAGCCCCAACCTGCAATTATATTATTGCATCCAATTCATTCATTTATTCATTTTGCATTCCATTACAGTCATCATCACAACCAGATGTGGTTCAGCGTCTGTTAGGCCAAATGTAAGATGGCAGTTTGCGCGCCGCCGTGATTATGAGAGGCCATGCTTTCGGAGGGAAAAAAAAGATAAGGGCGTTCGCTTGACCTTTAAGCAGCAGGCAGCTCACTGTCAGCTGCGAATTCGCTAATTCATGCTCCAAGGGAGCATTTCTCTTTTCCTAACAGGGGAGACGCACTCGTCTTGTCCAAACAAAGCCCCGGATAAACAAGAAGTGGCGTCGACGCGAGCAACATCAGCCGCGGTAACACGGCCGCAACAGAAGTGCAGCGAACCCAACGTTTCTCCGCGTCAACAGGGTTCGTTCGCAAGGCGCCGAGAATTGTCAGGCTTGGACGCTTGCCGATCAGTGATGTTCCGTGCGGGGAATTTTTTTTTTCGGGGAATTTTCGCCTGTCATTTCGGCCAACAGGGACAAAGGCAATCTTAATAGATTCAGGGAATTTAGGAGTCGTGGAATAAAAGTAAAAATAATGTCAGTAAACCGGACCTCGCATTATTTATTCGTTTCTTTTAAAAAGTTCCCTTAACATTTCCCCGAATTGATGTTCAAATATCCGTAGTCGTGTTACTGCAAACCACAAGCATCCAAGTTCCCTTCCAATCTAGTTTAGAAAACAGGAGGGAGCATAGAGGAAAGAATATTTCATTCAAAACGGCTAGTAAAGCGTGAAGCGGCGGCGGCTGAATGGCTAAAGCCTGTTCGCGTGAATTCCTGCGCAATATACAAAAACGTATTTTGGGTGCACCTTAAGGAGCTGTCAAAATGAGATACCTCCAGCAGTTCCTGAGGTCAGTTAAAATTATCTCTCTTACTCAGCAATGTTTGTTCTTTTTCATACGGGCAATTTTATCTTACAGGTAATTTATTTTACACTAGAACTCTTATTCTCGGAACGACGTATGCGTCCTGAAGCCGAAGGCTCCGTAAAGTAGACATAGTTTGCCCTGGCTAACACCCAAAACCGGCCACTAATCCACGTAGAGATCTTTCAGCTGGAAATAAGTGAAGGAAAATTTACAGCGGATTCTAGAAATAGGGAATTTCCGAACCTAGAAATGGGAATTTTTCTCCCCAGTACAGAACATCACTGCTGCCGATACGCATCAGCCTCAGCCGAGTAACCGCGGTGCTCTTTCCTGAACGAAGGCCGAATACCTCCTTTCAGTCATTCTAGAGAAGGTGTAAGGCTCTGGCCGTGCCGACGTAGCCCCGAGTGTTATACCAAGGATGGCAATTTGAAACTGATTCCAAGCGGGGGATTTCAGATAAATAGTAAATGAAGCTTACCTGAGCTGGCTGGTTCGAGTTATTCCAAGTGCGCTTGCTGACCGGCTTGCGTGCAACTCGTGGGAGAGTCAGTGCGGGTCTGCTGCTTCCCTTATGGCTCTGTCGGAGCTTTTACCCTGGAAGCTCAGGTGCCTCGCAGCTGAGAGCGGCACCTATTGGGCTCGAGGATAACAGTCGTTATCAGACCGCCGCCGGTCTGGACGCACTCGCTGGTCTGCGGCATTGTTATTGCGTGCGTCGGGTGAAACCATTACAAATGTTGGAATGCGACGGACGAGTGTTTTTGAATGCGGAGCGTTTGTCATCGCGCCGATCGTGTTGTGGCGTCGGCTGGTGGGTCGGTCCGGACGTGTGAGAGTTTATTTCCGACGGGGCGTATACGCGCTTGGAAACGAGTGAAATCAATCCACCTGACGGAGTTTGAGCCTCGTTTACAGACAGGCGAAAAATAATGAAACGCATGTATTTTAACAAAATGTTGCTCGTAAAACATCATTACACAGATGTTCTCAGGGATCATCCTTTTGTAACAATAGATTTTTTTTTAAAAACGAAAGCTCCATAAGTGGAACAGGGGGCGTTCTGTCAAAAAGCTAATGCATTTCCCCATAGACGGGCTGTCCAGCCAAAGAGCTCTATTAGGATCTCTGGTCACACGGCGCGTGCGTGAAACTGCGCTTACATTGTGTCAAAACGGTTACTTGAAAATCGCGAGGAAAAAAACCCTTCTACATAAGGCACGCTTCCCGCGAGATATCTCACAGTTGTACAACATACGATATTGATCACATCCTTGTAGAGATCCTGCCCCGCAATAAAGGTCAGCCTTGGTGCCAAAGCTCCCTCATGCTCTCTCGGGGATTGCCTTGGCAACACGAAAAAACATAGAAAGAAACATCTGGGCGCCGATGATGCCTCCTTCAGGAGGCTGCTGTAATTTCATCCTGCTCCACCTCTTTACGACTTTCAAGTATAGAAAATTTGTTTCACAATTCAGCTGATCGTCCGGAAATGCTGCTAAGCGCTCGAGTGCTGACCGGGATTCAGTAAGAATGGTCCATGGGGGAAAAAAAAAGCAGTGGGCAGTGCCGCCAGTTCAGCAGCCATCTTACATGTCTTGTGACTAATGGGACGCTGACGGCAGCGCCCGATGATGGGATAGAAATCCCTATCACCGACGGCGATCTAGCATCGCTCCGGTTGTGTAAGCGTAGGCCTCTCATGGAAATACGGGGTTGAGGTTGCCTCTGTTTGCATTTCGAGGACATCTTCACCAAGCACACGCACAGCCTAAGGGTGAGCCAACTTTCGAAACCTTGTAGGCTAGATGCACGCTTAAAGCGACAGCAGAAAAGGCTAAATTTGGCTAAGGACGTTCGGGCTAACTGCTGGCGGCAGAACGAACCTGTTTTGCAGTCCGATGAAGCAAAATCAGGAGGAGGAAAGGAGAGGAAATAGAAAAAGCCAGGTTTCTTGCGGTTCTTATCTTTCTTATCGGCTAACGTGTCGTCCACAAGCAGGGAGGGGGCACCGCCGGAGAGGGGAGCCACAAGCCACTGTTTGGCCCCCGAAGAATGACGAGCGCAGTTTTAGACTTTAACCAACAGCGACGAGACCTCAGGGAAGCGCATGATTGCGCAAATTGGCACGTGGGCCACACGCAATTTTGGACCGGGCTTGTAACAGGAGATTCAAAATTCATCGACCGCCCCTGTCCCGTCAGCAGGTTAGCAGGGCAAACCGATGACTTGTTTTTCACTTCGACTGGGGGGGGGGGGGGGAGGAGTCCGATAAGAGCCGGCAGGTAGACGTCACAACGAGAGGTAATGGGCAAAGTCCGGCGGATGTCGCATAGGACTATACGCTTCTGAAGGGGAATAGCGATAACGTCTGTGATCGACCATCTCCCCTGTTTCGGTCCTCAAGTCGCTCCTGCAGATAAGCCTCTGTCTATGCTTGTAACAGGCGGTGAAAACAATGACGTCACACTCCCAGGGTTTCCATGCCTATACCATTTTGGAAAGAAGCCAGCGAGTGCGCCTTCACAAGATGACTATCCTGGTCGTGTTTTAATTAATACGTTTGAAGCTGCCTGCTTTGTTACAGTGTCAAGCCACCGGAGTTGGCCCACGTTGTATTGGTGTAAGTGGGTGATGCCCACGCTTTTGCTCGTATGCTTCGATGATGCGGGCCGACAATGCTCTGCCAAGTGTATTGTATACACGTTTTCACTTCAAAAAGGCAAAGCTCAACGGCATGCTTTCTGTACTGATGGGGTAATGCGCAGATGCGATCTGAAGCCACCTTTTTTGAACTTTATTCTTCGCACGCATGAAACAATGGCGACGTTCAAGTGTTTGGAAAAGTGTATAATTGCGGTCAGTCGCCTGCGTGTGAGCGCCATCCTGTGCGCCGCTTTGCGTCGCTGTTGCGATATCGAACGTTACTCAGTTGTCCGCGAATCTAACTGCCGCTCACAGGTGTGGTATTCCCGACAGGCTCCACTCCATTGTTACAATATATAGGCAGTGATTCTGCTGTTGGTTGCAAAAAAAGGCTTGCTGCCCTGAGCTGCTACTAACACTATTGCTATCACGATACTCTTGATTGCAAGATACATTAATGGTTCATGTGTATCAGATGGGCAGCGGTGGCGAAACATGAAGGGTGGGAGTCATGCGTGGAGCGTGGAAAACTTTACGGACGGGTAAATCAGCTCACTCTGCCTGGTTCTTGCACCCTGGCGCGCAACGTTTGATGGCGTGGGGACCCAGTGCTCATGTATTTCGCGCATCATGCCTCTGTCGTCTCGACTTGGAAAATTTACGTGGCTCAGCGGAAACACGGCACAGAGTTTCACAAGAACGATGCGTCAGACCGCTCCCCGGAACATACTACAGCACCGTAATAGCTGAACATTCACGAGCACTGATTTTTTTTGGAGGGGGAGGAGAGGGAGGGAAAGCATCTGCTACCCATGCCGCCGGCAATTTAAAAACTACCAGGGCGTCGCTTATCCGACTGGTCGGTGAGAGTCATTCGTGTTTGCATACCCTTTCTCGTCTTCCAATTGGTACTCCGAGCTTGCGTTTGAGGCATGACATTACTGGCGATCACGCTGCCTGTTTTAAAATGAAGTTAAGATTACCTTAATCGGCACCAGTAGAGATGCTGCGCTTGAGTGTAGACTAATGCGGCAAACGCACGTGCGTCCGAGCAATCCGGTTTCTGCTGCGGTGCGGCAAAACATCGGGTATACTGGGTGACAACTGTAGAAACGGCACCGTGATTGATGATGATGATGAGGGGATCCTATGTTCCTATTGGTTTTCCCTTTGAAGCGGGGTGATGACATGTCATCTTACCAAAAGGACTATATAACCATGTTTTTACACTTTTGGTTTAATACTAGCCTGCTTATGGCAGGCCCTAAAGCTTATTAGGCCCGAAATACTTTCTTTTCCTGTTACAGGTGTAACTGTCCTAGGCAATATTCCCCTCTCTGCTTTTCGTCCACCAGCATTCTAATCTTCTTTTCGTCCCCCTTCGACAGCCTGAAGTTAACTTCCTCTCTGATACCCTTAATCCTAGGGCTTCTGAAAGCCCAATATTCCCTTCATGTAGATTTGGATGGATACCCTCACATTCTAACACTATGCTGCCGCATAGTTTCTGTTTCTTTTCCGCAGACCACACATACCCCATCATTTTGTGAATACTTCCCCACAAAACTCTTAGTTCGCAGGCAACCTGCTCTAGCCTCAAAAAGCAAAGCACTGCCCTGGGAATTATCGTAGAAATTTTCCTTTTCTGATGTTCATTCTCTCAGCCCTGTACATCTCTAACGACGTTTTAGCTTCCATTTTTTCCCTCCATTATTCGTTTCAATCTGCCTTGCCTCTTTTTTGGTTACCTTGGCTGTTTTTGGATTCCCCACTGTTCTTTCCGTATTTCCGTCGTTAGCCTTCTAGTCTTCCTTAACCACTGCGTGTCCACGCTTTTCAAGTATAGGTACCTAAAAACCTTAGCTGCCCACCTCGTTGATCCATTGCCCTCAACCTCATCTCAAAGCATATTTTACTTTGAGCTTCTCTAACTTCAAACGACGCCCAGCCCATATCTCCCTGAACTGCTTCGTTAGTTGTTTTCCATGCGCGCCTAAGGCCAAACGTCCTACCGTTCTCTGGTTTACTTCAAGGCCTGATAGAACGTCTGATTTTAAGCAGATGTACAGCATTCGCAAACGTGAGGCCCGGAACCATTACTCCTTTCCACATTCCTCTTACTACTTCATATTTGTTATACCCCCCCCAGAGCTCTATGCTTCATTATAGCTGCGTTTCGCTTTCCCTTAACCTTAAGTTGCTCCTCGTGAGTACTTAAGTAGTTATCCCCTTCGTTTATCCACACTCCCAAATATTTATATTCCTTCACTCTAGGTAATTCGCCTTGCTGGATAGGACACTACGTCAGTGGTAGCGTCATTGAAAACCATTATTCCCTGATGTTTTCTGCACTGAAATTTAACCCTGAGGTCAGTGGCTTCCTGGCCGCAAATATTTATTAGCCGCTGCATATCGGTTTGGTTATCAGCTAAAAGAACAATGTCGTCTGCGTATAACATTCCCGGAATATGCTGTTGTACCACTTCGCCTTGCAGCATATGGGTTAGGCTAACCCTACTTGACTTTCTTTCCAGTTCTTTTCTAACCCTGCCATGTAAAGCATGAACAGTATTGGGCTCAAAGGGCATCCCTGTTTCAGTCCCCGATGGATGTTGACCTGCTGGGCGCATTTCTGTCCTTCCCAAGTAAGGTGCACTCTATTGTCTTATAGATTGCTATAAGGAACTGTACTAACTCGTCATCTAATCCCTGGAGTTTCAGCATTCTCCACAGCCGTTCTCTGTTTACTGTTGTCATATGCCCCTTTAATGTCCAAGAACGTAATCCATAGTGGTCTATTCTGTGCTTTCGCAATTTCAATGCATTGCGTTATCACGAACAGATTGTCATCCAGTCGCCCTGTCTTGTCTAAATCCATTCTGCAGTTCCCAAGTATTTCATTTTCTTCCATCCATGCTTGAATTTCTGATTTTATCGCCTGCATTACGAATCTATACACCACTGACGTTACTGTGAGTGGTCTGTATGCATCAATACTGGCTTTGTCTCCTCTGCCTTTATATATTAAATTCATCCTACTTTCTAACCAGTCCTCTGGTATTTGTTTGGTTTCTATCACCTTATCTATTGCCCTCATAAACGATTCTCTACTTTTAGGTCCAAGTAGGTTTATCAGTTGCATTGGTATTCCGTCCGGGCCCACTGCTGTCTGGGGGGGAAACCTTTTGCTCTGCTTTTTTCCAATCAAGGTTGCTCAAACTTATTTCCCTTTCCGCAGTCTTTTGTGGCGCTGATGTTATCGGTGCAGGTTTCCCTAACACTATTGTCCTAAACTTCTCACTAATCACTCGATGAATATGCGCCAACGCGTGCTCTCCTTCTAAATGTTCCCCCTCCTCATCAATCAGGAATTTTTGATGGTTATCGTTTTTTGAGCTTAGTGATTTTACATGGTTCCAAAACTTCTTGGATGCGCTTTTGTCCTTCTTCCGTATTTCTGCCATCCATTGTTCGCTTTTCTGCTTGATCTTTGCTTGCACCATTTTCTGCACTTCTAGTTTTTTCCCACGGTAGACATCCCATTTTTCCTTCACTACCTCCGGTTCCATACCAGTTCTTTTTGCTTCTCTATGTTCTCTCGACGCCTTCCTTCGCTGGTCAATAGCCTCTTTTATTTCCTTATTCCACCAGCTTCTCGGCTTTCTCTTCCCTTTCCATCGGTTTCGTTCCTTTGCTTCATTCATCTTACCCTTTATGAACGCAATCATTTCGTCGTAATCCCAATTTTTGCCTGGGTATTTATTGATTTCATCTTCCAATCTATCAGCGATGATCTTTAACTGCTCATTATTCAAATTATTTCCTCCTATTGTACCTATTTCTGCATTTGTCCGGGTTGCGCCTCCAAAGTGCAAGCTAAACCGCTTGTGGTCGCTTCCTAAGCTGTCTGTTCCATTTTCATCTATCCTCATTTCCCGCAGCCTTCCGTATACTGTCTCGGATACTAAACTGTAGTCTATGCTGGACTGTCTGTTACCGCTTTCCCACGTTATTTGTCCGTCACACTTGCTTTCCGTGTTTTACTATACAAGCCGGTTTTCCTGGCATAGATCTATCACTAGAGAACCGTTGTGGTCTGTGTATCCATCCAAACCTTCTATATGGGCATTCATATCTCCAAACTATGATTATTTCGCCCGAATCTTTGAAATCGTTTATATCTCTTCTCAAACAGTTTACCATTTCCTCATTTTCCTCCCTAGCACTACTTCCGGTCCCCAGATACACCACTCCTAACCATGTATTTTTCCCCTCTATGGTGCCTCTAACCCATAGATGCTCTTTACAACTTTCACGCACTCTCTGCCAGTCGGTCCCTTGTTTAATGAGCATGCCAACACCTCCCCCTTTCTTCATTCCTCTGGTCCTGTTTGCAACCTTCCCAGACATAATTGTCTATGATAGGTGGGGCTTCTAGGTCCCGGAGGTGAGTCTCGGCTAAAGCGTACACCGTCTATTCCTTCCCGTTCAAGTTGCTTTTGAATTTCCACCCACTTATCTGGCTTTCTGCCTCCCTGCATATTTATGTAGCTGATTAAATATTTGATTGCATTTGTTTTCCCTTTCCGCTTACGGGGTCTGTTTTTTTGTCTTTTTCAGAATTATTGCTCCATTGTTTCCACTGAAATGGCTTCGGTCAACGCTCTCAGTTACGTCCGTAGGTTCTCCGTTTAGCTCTAGGCCTGGCTGCCTCACACCAGCGTGAGTGTTGAAGTGTCTCTTTGCTTCCCCTTCGTCTCTAGTTTGCCTATCCTTAGCTGCGCGGGGCCCCCTAATAAAAGCTACTCGCTCTCCCACCTAAGCGCCACCCCACCTTGTTTCCTAGCCTGGGGCTGAAGTGAATCCCGTCCCACTGAAAAGCTTGCCTATGTCCGATGCTGCCCAGTATACCCTGTCCACGTCTATCATTCAAGCCCAGTTCCCTGCCGCACCTCACGATCTCGCTGTTAGCAGCGAGTACTACCCGTTCGGGTGCACGCCTGCTTCATCACCTCCGGCACGGTGCAGACTGCAATGCGCACATTTGGGGCCGTCGCCCGCAGGTCCTTTACCCCCTTCGCTATCTCCTGGCCAAGTTTTCCCTCCTCTCCCTTTAGAACATCGTTAAGCCCCGCGGCAATCACCACAAGGTTTCTAGCTTTACTAGACAAGGCCAGCTGCCCCTTCGCTGCAGTCATCACCGTCTGCATCGTTTGACCTGGGAAAACCCCACTTTCACACGCTTATCCCCCATTACCCTTTCCACTATGGCAGCGCTGCTCCTCTTCATGTTAGAGTCACCCGCAATGATTACCACGCTATTCTGCCACGTGCCGCTCTTTACTGGTACCCGGGTTATCGACTGGTTTTGCTGTCCTATTTCGCAGCACGTGGGAGTAGCTGTTGCCTATTGTTGCTTCCACCCCCGGTGTCACCTCGGCGCATGCCTCCGCTTCGCTTTATGGGCCGAGGTGTTCGTCATTTGTTGGCGAAATGACGCTCCTTTCTAGGTTCCTCTCAGCTGCTTCTAACTTTCCCTCAACGGCCCTCCGTTCATCGCGTTCGTTACTTAGCGCTGCCTCCAGTTCTGCAACCCGCTTAGCTAACCCCGAGTTATCCGCTTCTACGCGTTCTAGCCGCGACACCACTACGCATAACCGACACGTACCTGCCCCTTCGTCTGCCTCGCCGCCCTCCCGCTGAAACTCCTCTGCGTCTACGTGCCGCGGACAGCTACCACACTGTACCAGCTTTCTACGCGGAAGTTGCCGCTGTGCCTTAACACCGTAGCCGGATGTTCTCCGCGCGGCCAAGTAGGGCGTTACTGGAAATATTTGGAGCATGGCGTGAGCCGTTCCCGTGATTTTTTGGACTTAATATGCTTATAAACGACTCCAGTGACGACAAACAAACTGCGTTAGATAAATGCGGACGATATTACGCATTCATAGCAAACCCCTTTCAAAACGCGCGCGAATGACGTCACGGGTCCGGTGCTTTGGCGGAGTGATAAACGACATGAGGTGGTGCCGTTCTTGAGTTGTAACTGAGTTATAGCAGTTTGGACACGCGCGGGAGCGGCCTATGCGGCGGGTCATCCGGCAGCCAAATCATTTCTCGGAACGGAAACACATGCGGGCACGCGTCCTTTTCCGCTCATGTGTTCGAACACGAATTATGAAGCGCAGAAACCACTCCGGGCATCAGCTTACGCCATGATCCACACTGAATTATGTAAATAGGAGCCGAAGTTTTATTGTTGTGGCCCATTCGCAATTTTTTACGACGACTTGCCAAGGTGTCGAATCTCGAATGCTCCTGCTCTACCAACTAAAAGTCTGCTCAAAACGAAACATCACGCGTAGAACGGGGCGACACCCAAACTATAGACTCGTATGCTAAAAACACACTTTGTTTTTTGATCTTTGTTTGTTCTGAACTGGCATTTTGTAATAGTGGAATCTTAATTACTCGCAAGACCAATCGGACTGTCCTCGGCACAATCACGTATTTATTTTTCACATATACTACTATGGTGAGGAGAGTATTGGGGACGGAATAATTACTGCGCTGGTATCGAGACTACTCATAGAGCCCTATGATTAAAGCACATCGAAGACGACCGAGAAAAATGTACAATAAACGCTATCAAAGTTTTTCCGCGACTCTGTGCTACTGCTTGTCTACACAATAGATTTTTTTTACAAATGTGAGCGACAAGGCCTGACGTGATTAAAGGTACGTCCAGATGGTGAAAGATCACACGAAACCCTTCGGTATGCATTGCGTCTCACAGATGCAGTGTTATTAAGTGCGAATGCACTTTATAAGCGACCCTGAATCACTCGTCCGCCGTCCGCGCTCCCCCTCTCCCCTAGCAACGGCGCGGAGGAGGAGAGAGAGCGTGCGTAGCAACGGTCTCGGCGTAGCAACGGTCTCCTGCTCGGCGACTCTGCTTCGGCTGCGCGCCTCTCCCGAATCACGCTCTCTCGCTCCCGCTCCTCCCCCTCTCCCCCTAGCACGGCGCGAGAGAGAACTAGCGGCGTAGCAACGGTCTCGGCGTAGCACACGGTCTCCTGCTCGGCGTAGCTGCGGGCGGCGCGCCGCTCCCTGAATCACTCGTCCGCCGTCCGCGCTCCCCCTCTCCCCTAGCAACGGCGCGGAGGAGGAGAGAGAGCGTGCGTAGCAACGGTCTCGGCGTAAAACACACTTTGTTTTTTGACTTTGTTTGTCTGAACGGCATTTTGTAATAGTGGCAACGGTCTCCTTAGGGTCCCTCGCAAGAAATCGGACTGTTCTCCTGCTCGGCGTAGCTCTGCGGCGGCGCGCCGCTGCTAGAGTATTCTAGTTCACTCTACCGCTGCGCCGGTTCGCTTCGCGAATAATTCCGTCCGCGTGAGGGCGCTCGCTCGTCATAGGCTCCGATTAAAGCATTCCGAAGACGTCGAGGGCGCTCGCGCGACGGCGCGCCCCTCCGGATCAAATCGGGTAACTTCGGGTAACTTCGGGCAAACTCGGGCATTCGCACTTTGCCATCTTCCCTCTCACTTGGGAAAATGCTTGTCTTTTTTTCTCTGCGCAATACGCAGATTCACAATAATTTAATAAAGGTATCGCCGATTTTTGCAACATCTCCAATAATGCGCAGGAGTAAACGTTATTTGCATATGCAGTTACTCTCCCCGCGCACAGCCAGACTGCGTGAAGAAACTTGATCTTCTAACCTATACCTTTCGCCAGAATGCGTATGGGTGCCAGGTCCACCATCCAATGGGACAAGCTGAAGAGGAGCGTCATCCCCCGACCTTAAACAGAGGCAACGTCGCAGGCACCGCTTTCTCAGTTTGGCCGTGGTATCTGTCAGTGTGCTCGGTGTTTGAAGGTGTACGTGCAGTAGTCGACACATGATCACTCACAATCACAAACTGACCACGGGAGTATCTTCTGTAGAGCTTCAGTCAGGTATGCAGAGTCATTCCAGAAGCTAAAAAAGAGTACAATCTGGAGTCGACTTTTTGCACGCCCCGGCAGTGAAAATGATCTTTATTATCGCTTACAAGCCCCAAAACATTCGGTAACACTCGAGCGGCGCAATTGACGTCGCTTGTTGCTTTTCTTCAACAACGTAACGGGCTGCTAAGGGGTAGAGTTTGGGCTCAGTAATCATGCACATTACAGCATAGGTTAATTATTGCTAAACACGTGTTGTTTGTGTGTTCAGTACTTCTTAGTTGCCGGTCACAGGAACTGTTTAAGTTTATGCATCCCCATCGAATTGAGCCGTACCTCGGAATAGTAAATGACTTCAGAAACAACAACAAAAAAAAAAAAAAACTTTCCGACGTCTGCTATGCGTCAGTCTCGAAAAAATCTGGTGTATTCGCAATTTCCGTGCTACAGTATTGGTAGAGTCAGTTGTAACGGGGCAGGAATATGCCAATAAATAACGAATAAATAAGGCCCGGTTTGTTTTATGGTATACAATGCTGTAAGTAGACATGAAAAGATACATTTACAATACAAGAGGCACCGCAATACTAGGCGTCGGCGAAGCTGAAACCGCCTGTCCAAAGTATGCTTTTTCCTCCTCTTACCACAGACCATGCCGGCCATCATCGTTAGGGGCCCTTAAAGATGCGACCTGATTCGCAATTCACTCCCCAGCGGAGTAAGCGCCGGAGTAAGCGCCATGTGGGTAACGCAATGGAGAAATCTCGTAGCTCACATCAGTCACTTGACGTAATCTAAATTCGAAGCACCGTTCTTAGAAGAAAAGATGTTAAAACGCAAAGCTTCCTCCATGCAAACTGATTCAAATCAAAGCCCGATATCCACGATCCCCTATTCAAAGATCCAAATTGCCAAAGTCCAGAACCAAAGTTCACCTCAACTTAATTAAGCGAGGGACCCAGGTTTAATTCCGACGACGGAAATCGTTTTCCTTGTTTCATCATCATGTGCCCTGCCATTGTGTAAACTTGGCTTTCCTGCGGTTCATTTTGGTTAAGACACCTACATCAATTAAACCAAGAAAGCTTCGCTTGAATATTTTAAGGCCAAGAGTAATGCGGGAGAAGTTTCTCACATAAGCCCGCACGCGGTGACAGAAGGTTCAAATATGCTGCATGAGTATTCGGAGTTACACAAGGGTTGAAAAAAAAGATCATCATTAAAGCTCTCTTCCAGCGGCTGCTGAGGCACGGGGTGCTTATTTCTCTTATTTGCACTTCGAAAACAGGCCCATGCGGATTCAGCAGCCCTAGTATGGGGTTCGCGTCACTGCCTACACCATGGAATTCCAAGACGTGGAGGCAGCCACGATGAGGGACATCACCAGAAGGTCGAGAATTCCTGGGGGCAGTTGACAGAAGGAGTGCTATGTGTCAAACACATGCGACAGATGGAGTTTAAAGGTGGAGCATGATTACTCCTTCAAAATATAGGCACACTTCAAAATTAGCAGTAGCAGCAGTTGAAAAAGCCTCATACATGATTTCCAAACTGCTGATGCAACTTGCGGAAAGTGCGCACTTCTTGCCCGCACGCAGTCATTACAGTACGTGCGAGTAGGCATTTGCCAGAGGCTTCCTAAGCGGAAAGCAATACAATGAACTGTATGCTCTCGCTACAGCCTTGTACACGAGATGGATGGTAGAAATTGCATGGTTTCTTCCACAACATCACAGCCTTCGCTGAATAAACACACAAGCCTGGTTCGATAGAGCTACTAAATGCAGAACAGAATTTCACTTCATGGCGAGAGTTTAAAAATCAGAGCCATCAAATTGCTCATTGCTCAGTACGTGCACCGCATATGATATGGACGACTAACGACGGAAATCATGTTTCCCTGAGAGATGTTTATTTACGTAACCGAAGCTGGTGGATCCTCAAGCACAGCTTAGCGCCGTCGGTGATCCCATCTGAGCTCTGCTTATTCAATGAGGCTAACAAGAGGTGGCTTTAGAATATATTACTGGCTGAGCCGTGGAAATATAATCTCTACAACAAGATGGTCCGGATCGTTATTCTGTGCGAGTAGGTTCGAGCATGACGTGAGTACAAGGGTCTTTACGCAAACGTATTCCTGCTAGTTCACTTAGAGTCATTGTTCGTGTTCTTTTTTTCCGTACCCCCGGTTAAGAAACTGGCGCACTCCTTCCCCTCTTTGCTGACAGTTTTCTTTGGCCGTTTCGCTTTATCCTCACTAAACGGATACGCATGTACTATTTTAAGAAATATGCTTGGACATAGTGATTTCATCACAAGGCCGCTACACCGGTCACAAAAGAGAGTACGTACCTGTCACGTGAGATGAGGCTGCATCGGTCGGAGATACTCCATGAGGGATCCCAATCTCTGCAGGATCAGCTGCGGAGAAATAGAAATACCCGTTGTAGGCACATCGTGTACAAGAGCACCATTACAAATATCATAAATTATAGCCTAAATGAAGTCGCCCGACGCAGGTAGCCAGATTCTAGCGGCTGACTGACGCAAGTTACTCTTTTTTTACTCGCGAAAAAACTGCAAGCTGATCATCATCATTAGCATTGACATCATCCGCAGGAGCAGCTGCCCCCTATTTTATGTCCACTGCAGGTCGAAGGCTTCTCCATTGACTTCCAACTGCGCTTATTCTGCGCTGTACGAATTCTCACATCCTGAACAAGGGAACTGAACCGGCTAGTTGGTGGATGATGCTACTTAGAAAAACAGCGCCAAAAACGATACGATGGGAAGTAAAGCTTCGGGCACTTCTGCTAACCCCTTAAATCAGCCCAGTGTTTGTCCTTACTTCCTATCGTATCGTTTTTGGCGCTTTGTTTTTAAATGCAGAGCATTTCTTAGCTCGCCTATTCCTGCGGTCGACCCCCGGTGTCAACAGCTCGCGTCCGCAGCAGGTGCGCCATATCCTTCCCTCCTCTCTCTCAACAGCAGCTGGGCGCGCGCATGCGTTCGTAGTCAGCCCCGTTCGCTCCGTCGGGTCTCGGCGTAACAGGTGCGTGATAGCAGCGTGGTGGGGGCGTGGAAGGGCCGCGCGCTGCTTGCGCATGCGCGCTCTACCACCCCCCCCCCCCGCCCCCGTAACTGCTCTCCCTCTACTGCGCGCGCTGCAAATATAGCGGCTAGCGGTCGCTCGTGTTTCAGTCACTGCGTTGCTCCTTCCTTCCTTCGTTGACGCTCGTGCCAACGAGCTGGCGCATCAGCTTTCCCGTGCTCCGTCCCAACCGGGAGACTCGGAGACGCCCTGGCCAAATCCTTTCAACCCACCCACGCAAGCGCGACAAGCCCGTCTCCATCGACGCCAGGACTGTGCAACAGTAATCAGGGATAGGCAGACTCTTCCGTCTCCCTCTCACCTGTTACCCCGGGCAGATGCTGTCTTATCCGGCAAGCGCAAACGGACAGCCTTCCAACTCCGCACATACTGCATCGACTACAAGGCCATCGCAGCCCTGCGCGGTGCTCCAAGTGCTCTGGCTTTCCCAATACGCCGCATGTTCTTTGGGACTGTTCTGGTTCGCAACCATCACTCGCAATTCATCTTAAATCCCTTACACCTCCTCCCTCTTCTCTCCAAGACTGGCTCGCGCCACCGGAGGGAACAGACCGAGTGGCCTGGTGGTGAGCTTTGGTGGCTCACGTTCGTCAGGTTCTCCCGTCTGTATAGATAATTTTGTTCCTTTCAGAACCCCGGACTTTGGGGGTCTTTTTCTTTGTTTTTTCTGTGTCAATAAAGTTTACCAACAACAACCCACGTTTACTCGTGTCTGCTACTCCAGCATCACGGAAGAAGCGATGGAAGCAACACTGCCTTCAATCAGTACTGAGGCCCCAATGCTCTGCATTTACTCGTGTTCCCCTCGCGGGAAGGCGCGGGGTTTTTTTTTTAGGGGCGAAGCTCCTTAGGGCGTGAGTCTGTCCATCCTCGACGTATGTATGTAGCCACCTCTAGTTTAGTTCTTGGATTGTTTACTAGATGGCGTGGCTACCTCTAGTTTAGTTCTTGGATTGTTTACTAGATGGCGGTACTTTGTATATGATGAAAAGATGCGCTTGGATTGTTTACTAGATGGCGTGGCTACCTCTAGTTTAGTTCTTGGATTGTTTACTAGATGGCGGGAGCCTTGTAATAAAATCCGGTTCGCTGTGGCGCGCGCTCGGAGTCGCCCGATGGATAAGGCTGCAGATGTGCGAGCCCGCGAGGCAGAAGCGCTCCGTGAAGCTGCGCGACGGCGCCGCGCCAAGATCCTGCCGTACGAGAGCGGGCGAGCCGAAGCGTGTCGTCTGGGCTGCGCGACGACGCCGCCAAGATCCCAGCGTTCGAGAACAAGAGGCCCAAGCGTCACGGCAACGGCGCGAGACCCTGCCGTACGCGAAGCGGCACGGCTGCGGCGCGAAGAGGATCTCCAAACACGTCAGAGAACGGGAAGAGGCGGCGAGAAAGCGCGCGTATCGGCAGGCAGACCCGCGATTGCAGTGAGAGCTCGTGAGGCGTCTGCAAACGCATTCAGGCGAGCTCAGACCCAAGGTGCCGACGCGCGGTTTAAGCGAGACTTTTCTAGACGTTACGTTCGGACACAGATGTAGTGGGCGAACTTTCACTGAAGAGTCACGGTTTACCGATGATTTCCCCTCAGGAGCTTCGGCCCACTCATCATCATTCACCCCGTGGAATTATGCTGTGAATTTTTTTTAGTAAACTCGTTTCCTGCCATTCCGAACGACCACTTTAACGCACAGGACCTTGAGGCTCCACACTTTTTTTATCCAAGCGCAAAGCCAGAAAAGCTGCGGGGGTAGCGAATCACGGCTGCGGAGACGCGTCTCGGAAGCGTTATTTTATTTATTTATTTTATTTATTTATTTATTATTATTTATTTATTATTAAAAATTTCTCAAGGGTCCCAGTCAAGGTGTGTGCGCAATGAGGGGGTAGACAGTTCCCTAACAGGTGATTGGTTCGATGGCTTCTTTGAAATGGGCGATGCAGGAGCGGTGCACGATGTCAGCAGTAAGATCGTTCTATTGCGTTGATGTTTGCACATAAACAAAGTTGATGGGCAGTGGTATGCGCACGGGGCGGATAAACAGCTTTAGAGTGGCTGATAAGCATGAATGACGATGGGCTAGAACGATAACATGGTTTAGGTGCAATGCATGATCAAATTTACGAAGCAACACGAGCTTGATGCGGGCGAGTTCGTGAAACATTCTGAAGAAACAATAGCGCAAAAGACGGGACAAAAAGAAAACAGTGCCATTGGTCTGTTAATAATGTTGCTGGGGGACATTTGGCAGATCTTTGCAAGCACTGCAAGTGCAAGCCGATACTGAATGATACGAAGTTTCTTGCACGATCCAGTGACAAGCGAGAGAGGGAGATACTGGAAGCTTTTCATATCGTGAGGGCCGGCGACAAGTGTTTTAGTTCCCCGCCTGTGGCACTTGCCGATAAGGAGGTAGCATTTCTGATGCAATGGGAAAAATCATTATGACCCGACTGCATGCGCGTTTAATTCCCTTTCCCCTTCATATAAACCTGTGTTTCTTCAAATAAAAATTTAGTTGAAAGTTAGCGCCCGTCTGTTCGCACGGTGTTCCTCTTGTCCCATCTTTTGCGCTATTTTTTCTTCAGAAAATTTATGAAGCAAACACAGTCTCGAAATTTTGCGGCGTGATGCCAAGTTAATATTGTTAGTTGAGATTTTAATTCGGCGACGCTGCTATGATAGGAGTAGCCTGAATAAATGAATCTGGCTGCGCGATTTTGGATGGATTCAAGTGTTTTAATAAGAGCGATTTGATGGGGATTCCAGATGGCACATGCATATTCTAGCTTCGGGCGGAATCGTGTTAGATAGGTTAAAAGTTTAACAGAACGTGGGGCTAGACGTACGTTTCTTCGGAGATAGCCAAGAACGTGGTTGGCGTCATTAGTGATGTTCATTATGTAGGATGACCAGGTCAGATCTGAAGTTAGAGTGATACCGAGGTATTTACATGAATCAGCTGCTGTAATTTCAGAATCAAACAGGTAGTATTTAGAGGATGAACAAGATTGACGGCGGTGAAAAGAAATGACGCAAGATAAGGGACGTCAGCCATTTCTCGCACCCTGCTTGAATCAAAGAAAGATGAGACTGTTGGATGATAGTGTCGTTTGCATTGTGAACAGGACGATAAATGACACAATCGTATGCGAATAGACGAATTTTAGAAGCTAATTTATTGGGGAGGTCGTTAATATAAATTAGGAATAGTAGAGGACCAAGAGCAGTGCCTTGAGTACACGGAGGATACAGCGGAAAGGGAGAAGCGATGGTTATTAGCACAAACGGTTACGGTTAGTCAAGAAGTCACATATCCAATTAAAACAAGATAATTAAGGTCGCTACAACCGCTTATAACTTCGCTTATAATCAGCCGCTTATAACTTCGGTACTAACAAAATAATGCAACATGTGTTTCAGCAGTATTGTGTACCCTCTTGAGGAGTCTCTCTTCCCCAATTTTGGAGGAAACCGAGACCGGTGCTTTTATTTTTATTTTTAAAGTTATGCATTTTCAGAAGAAGCAAAGCAGTCATTCTTTTTTGTGTATATTTATATTTTTCTAGACAAGGGATATTTTAGGGGTATGTTTAAAAATATCTGGCTGACATTACCTATAACTGACAAGTACGTCACAATTACTGATACAGAGATAGGGGCGTCAAAGTTAGCAACAATCTGGCGTCTGGCGCGATTTCACAGTTCTTTTCTGATTTTTTTGTTCATGGCAGAACGCAAAATTGTTTTGACCTGTTTGCCATTTTGGGTGAGTTTTTGTTTTAAAACGAATTCTAGTCACAACGATCAAACCTTGCCGTGCGCAAAGCCCCAAAGCTGGAAAAAACTGCAGCCGCCGGAAATTGCGCGTCCCAAGCGCCACCTCTGCATTTTTTGTCAGGAAGTACGCACGCTAGAGGAAAACGAATAGTAGTTTTAATTTACTCTATGGCTTGCGCATAACACATTAAGATATGGTAAAAAAAAGAAAAATGCGCGTTTACGCGCATGTTCGTTCTCTCGTGGAATCACCCTGAAGGTGCATGGTTGGAGTGCGAAGCTGTAAACGACACCCACAACAATTACTCATGCAGCGTCACTTGAATTCACACCCGTAGCTTTACAAAGAGGAAAACCAGAGACTGCCAGCCGTTAGCTGGGATTCCCGGGGGCGGTGTCCCGAACGCAGCAGCGCCTACAGAAAAAAAAAAAAAAAAAAACGGAGAGCGTCTTTCGAAGTGTGAGGAGGAGGATGGCACGCGAGGCTTTGGCGTCAACTCTCTCACTGCCTCCCCCTCATTATTGTTTCATGTGTGGCCTCCAAATACTGCCCTCCCCCTCCCCAGACGCTGAATCCAAACCAGCGTTTGTCTCCCCGTCTCCACGTCTGGGAGTAGCTTAGTCTGCAAGAGGACGGCCTCTCGATCCGCTTCCCCATGCGGACTAAGGTTTGATCCCTGGCGGTGCCAGCAGTTTGTGTAGCCTGGGTGTAGCCAGTAGCCAGTAGTAGCCTGGAAGTTTTCTGCTGACGCGGACATGAAAAGGTCCTTGGCTGGTTACAGGTACACTGCTCCGCAGTAAAAACCGGGCCATCCTAACTAACGTGAAACCTGGGGAGGGGCGAAGCATGCAGTGTATAAGTGCATTCTTGGCGCCTTGGCGTTTTTACCCACGGAGATGAAACCATTGGGGTAGAGGTACACGGTATTGCTGTAAAAGTCTTGTGTCCTTTAAGCACGAAGCGTTTTAGCGCGAGGCGTCGGAAAACAAGTGTCCCTGTGGTTTAGTACCGTGACTACATGAAATGACGACGACGACAGGATACGACGACAGCCCGAGCCCCTAAGGTGTTTCGCCCCTAATAATAAACCGGATAGATGACGTCGTTTGAATCCCGTTCTGCTTGGTTATTCAATGCACCCTCACGAGCTTGTGATAAGTTCTTTCTTCTGCAATAATAAAAGTTTCTTTTTCCTGCGAATTATTTTGCCTTTATAACGAAATCTCCCCTGTGCAATAGTGCTTTTGTTAGAAGCACTAGCTCCTTTTCAGGGACCTAGCCACGAATTTCCTGCATTTGACTTAACTCGAAACTCCGCGTTTATCTCGAAATTTTCAGCTAATTTTACGACTTTGCGTTAACGAGAGATTACTGCAGTAGATCAACAACGTTCTCAGAATACGCATCAAAACATGATAAAGTATTTGGGGGGGGGGGGGAGCGGAGTCATAACGGTCTGCGTCTACTTTCTAAGTCACCAAAGTAGATTTAGCTGACCAAGGTGCGGGTTTGATTCCCGGCCGCGGCAGCCGCTCTTGTGATGGAGGATAAAAGCGGAAAAACGCTCGTGTCTTCGAGATTCGGCGCATGCCTAAAGACCCCAAATGGTCCAAATTAATCCGGAGCCCTCCACTACCCGCTTGCCTCATCGCCTGTGTAGCAAGGGCGCGGTTAAACCCTCATAACCCAAACTAAATCAGCTGAGCAAGCGCAAACACCGGAGCGAGCAAGCAAATCATTTGCCGCGCGCAGGTAGCCGGGGAGCGTCGGCTGTTCAGTTGTCGGCGACTGCAGCGCCGCCGCTATAACCGGTTTTATTTTCTGCGCGAAAGTCGACCCGGCGGAGCAATGGGAGAGGCCGCCGCTCGGGCCACTCTAAAACTTCTAGTACACTCTAGTCCGGCCATAGAGTTTCATACTAATGCGTCCGGCCGCTCGCTGGACGGCTGCAACGTCACTACAATGGCCGCGCTCTCCTCGGTTC
>JABSTR010003452.1:0-29570 GCA_013339765.2 Haemaphysalis longicornis | reverse complement strand
TTCTTCTAAATAGCTAATCACCTGTGAGTGAATGATATGTTTGAAAAGTTCCCAAATAGTGCTTGGTATTGATACATGTCTGTAGTTAAGTGGTGTTCAGGAATTGCCGAATTTAAAAATGGGCATTGTGCAATTTTCAGGGAATATACCAGATAAAAGGGTCTATGAATAAAAGCAGACGAGAGAACATGTGATAGATACATGAAGAGCATTCCTCAGTGTTTCGTCAATTTCACGCAGTAGAAGAGGTAGACCACTTTAAATATCTCAGGGCAACATTATATTGGGTCAGTCCCGTAGATATGATTAGAGCCAAGGCTTCGCGCCTAATTCAATTTTTTTAAGTGCGAATGCACTTTATAAGCGACCCTGAATTCCGTTGACCGCCCGCCCGTCCACATAGCAACAGCTGCGGGTGCGCGCGCTCCTCGTCTTCCTTGGCAACGGGGGAGATGGGCGACATGGCACATACCCACGTCGGGGATTGGCCAGGAATCTCCTCGTCTTCCTTGGCAACGGGGGGAGATGGGCGGCGCGCTGCCGCTGACATGGCACATACCCACGTGGGGGATTGGCCCGGAATCGGGCGTGAGAAGGGCTAATGCACCGCTTAAAGGAGTACTGACACGAAATTTCAAAGCTGAGAACCGCTCTAGCAATCAAGTACAACAACACACAAATAGGTGTCTGTGAATAAATGCATCTTTCTTTCTTTGTAGTTGTGTGTGTGTGTGTGTGTGTGAGCTCTCTTTCGCGAACATTACCGAACCGCGCAAATTCAACTCGTGCATTCGCACTTTCACCTTCTCCTCGGGGAAATGCGGGGAACTTTTTTCAAAGACATTTCAGGGACGCGCCTGAGATACTAAAAGAACTTCGTATTTTACAAAATGCGAGCAGTTTTTGTGTATGGTTATGTTGCTTGGGACCCTTTCATGAATATGCCGAGTGAACTGTTGGATAGGGTGCAAAAAAGGCTTCTGACCTAGGTTTCTAGTTCTACTGGCAAGCTAGTCCAGCTGTAGTTGGGTGCAAGAATTGGGACAACCACAACAAAGAGACATCACGTACACCATCCACCTTCGGCAGTCATAGAGCCCCTGTCGTCATTGAGACTGGTGTGACCGGCAACAGCCTTTTCCTCGGTAGCACAGGAGCACATGCCCGAAGGGGGAGCTGCAGGTAACAGGAGCAATGCAAGCGGGGCCTGCTTGTCGATCTCTGCTCACGCATCAGATCCACAAGGGCGAGAAATGGGTGATCACACACCTGACCTGGTCTCGGTGCGCCACATCCACTAGTGCTCTATCCCCAACCCATGAGCCGCAGGCGATCCGCACGTTAGCAGCCGATGCGCTTATCGTGCCGAGGTCGGATACTTTGCTTACTCGCAGAGACGCAGACGCCGCTCCTACCGTGGCAAATCTCCGCTAGAGCCGTAGTTCAACACCACTGTCTCTCACAGCAGGGCGTGGGACTCCGCGCTAAATTTGCCGGAGCCCTTAAGGATATATGTTTCTTGTGATTACCACCCCTACCACTGCCATCCAACATAACTCGCAGCCTTTGGAAGACCCTTATTAGCCTAACTTAACCCCTTACGGAGGATTCGCCGGTAATGTTACAGGCAATTGTGATTTTCGAATAAAGAGTTCGGAAATTACACAGGCATTTGGATGGAAACCACTTTGTGCACGCCGGCAAGTCAACGACTTGAAATTCCCTCCAATGTATGCTATGGTAGGAATGAAATAAATAAAAAAAATCTTTTTTAAAACGCTACCTATAGGACCGAACGACGAGATCATATGTTTAAAATTAGGGAATTTACTTGCCGATTGAATGTACTTGAATACTTTTCTCTTTCCCAGCACTAATAACGACTGGAACGCGGAAAAATTCCGATATTCTAAGATTGCAATTTCTCAACAGCCATTGAAACAGCATGTTGAGGTGAAATAACTCACAAATGTATTATGTTATATTCACCCTGTATTTACTTTCTTTGGTTGCTGGTGTATATTTTAGGTTATGTATAACTGCTTGTTGAAATTATGGGTTTTCTACGTTTCTTGAAATGCTGTGCTTTAAGTGTTTAGATTTCTGTTGTATGCTGTTATGTCTAATTGTTGTGTAGTTATAATTTGCTGTGTGTTTCTTTTTTATACTGAAACCGTTTTCTACTGTAAACCAGTGGGCGATGTAGCCACATAAAACAACAAGGATTGAAGGTGGGCTAGTTGGTACATAACTGAGTTATAAAAAAGCGCGGGGAACAGGACAACACAGGACTCTGTGTGCCCTTTCTGTAGTCCTGTTTCCCGCGCTGTTTCATAACTCGCTTATATTAAATAAATAAATAAGAAAAACTGGAGAATAAAGGGTAACTGTGTTGCGCACTAGAGCTCGAGGGCCACTGCAATTTCGTCTTCCAGAAACAATTGAACGTAAAATAAAGATTGCAGACGTCTTCCATGCATGCGGCTATTTTGCAAAGCGACAAACCTACGTTGTTCTGTTCTCAGTAAAGCGGCGGGGTTAGAATTCCACTGACCAGCAGTACAACTCCAGTACCCCAGTGGCATGTGGTTTTAGCAAAGGCCATGAAAAAATTGTAGAGTTCTGTTTGATGGCTGTACAGCATCTTATCATTGAATTCTTTGTCAACTTGGCGCTAAAAAAACTGGCCTCTCCTTGAGTACGTCCGCGTGAGTTTCATCGCGGTCGGCATCATGGCGTTATCATTTGCAGCACCAAGTGGGATGAAGGGGCTGCTACCACTACTACCACAACCATAAAATGCACTCTAAATACATCATAACCGTAACCGCAGCGTAGAAGCCGTGAACAGGCAGGTAATGCGCACCGCTCACCCTCATTTTCCCTTATCCGAATATGATGGAAATATAAAAACAATAGCGGGATACCAATTCCGTCTTAATTGTTTAACAGCAGAGCTGTTGCAAAAGCCGTAAGTTTGTCGTTGCAAGAAAAAATACCAAGGAGATGCACAGCGCTCGTTTGGGCGTTCCTCGCGGCGCCCGCCGATCTTCCTGGGCACGCGCAGTGGCTTTAGCAACAACCTCCAGCGCTGTCGTCAAGTGCTACCGTTCAGATAAAAAAACTCCAGCGCTAATGATAATTTCAAAATACAGCCTGCTTGGCGCCGTGCGCGTCCACGGCATTCTCTAGAAGCAATTTTGGATAATTGGGGACATGGCTACAAGTGTGGCAATCCTTCCCGAGACGACTTGGAGACCCCGTGCCTGCTGCCTCGAGTCGATGACAAAGAGCTGGTGGAAGTGTGCAATGCTGAAGATGACTTTGCAACCACCACTTGCAACGAAGAAGAAGGCGACATCTTGCATGCATATGACGACGATTACTAGCGCCGAACTACGACAATAAACAATGATACTGAAACCTAACTATATGTCCAAAAATGCTAATCTACAACAGCTTTCACGTTCTAGTGTTGCGCCTGAGTGCGAGCATCTCAGAAATTCTTTTGCGGGGTGAGGGAGCTGCATACCTGTAACTTTTTTTTTTCATGGACTGACTTCCAATTAAGAGCTGCGTCCGCTGTGTGAACTGAATTTAAAGTGAAGTAATTTAGATAAGAATTGTACCTCACGGCGTTATCTCGAATCCCTGACAATACATAATACGGGGCCTACAGTTAATCGCAATGACGGCTACTTCCCACACTTGTACGCACGTTGCCTACGTCACTTCTTGAAGCCAACATAACCGGATTCCTTTCGCCCCCCCCCCCTATTTTCATTGTGAACAAGGCACCCGTACGAGAGCCGAAACGTCTTTTTTGGATCTTTCAAACATTTTGGTCGGTGCCAGTTTTTATAGTTCTAATGGAACACCAGCTGAGATAGTCTATAGCGCAAGGCAGAACTGTTGTTCTTGCTAAGGAAATGAGGTACAAAGGAACTTTTTGGCCGAAGAAACTTTTTCATGCGTTTGACCGATTTGTGGAGTAGCATGTATGTTGATTTCTCTATTATTTTTAGTGTAATGTACATAAGGGTCCTAAGTTTACTTTAGTTTTTTTCCCATTGCTTCGAAGGGCAGTTTAGTTATATTTACTACAAAAACACTGTTAGCCTACCAACCTGAATTTCGCCAATCTTTGGACTGAAGGCTCTTTTAGGCTTTTGAAAGGGAAAAAACCTCGCCGCAGTTCGTGTCGAAGCGTGGTCCTCTCTGTTACGAAACCAGTGGCTTATCGACAATACCATTTGGGCTACATAGACATTTGCGATGCGCATCCAGCTACAATTTATGGCGACCTTGATGCAAAAAAGGGAATTTTGAACTCAGTAGACCAAGGTTATGCCGCTATCCGTGATATGAATTCGGTGCAAGAAAGCCGGTTTTTGCAGGATATGCCACAGATGGTGGAGGAAAAGCCTCTTTCTTTTTTACTTCAAAGTTTTGGTGCGGGTTTATTCACGTCTTTTCACGTACTGTATCCACACGGGCACATAAATTCACTTCATGTACACGATGCAGACTTTATGTAAATTAAAGAGCTGATTTATTCTACCAAATGTGAACTTTGTGCCGATTCATGCAGATATGAAAACCTCTTATGCGGGAAAGTGCAGTACTTATATGAAGGTGTGTAAGAAAAAGTATTTACTACTCAATGCGTTATTAAGGATTCTTCATTTTCTTGAGTTTTAACAAGTTAACGGCTGAAAACAAAAATGCAATTACCAAACAAGGTCTTCAACGAGAGGTTCGACTTTTCAGCTGTAGGTTTTTATATCACAAAAGGCCACGTGATATTCGGGTTTATATTCAAATAAGACGCCAGCGGATGCTATGGCTGCGCCCACGCACTATGTAAATCAACCAGCCGCGCATGGAGGCCAGCTGCTGACGGCTTTGGTGGCTTTAACAGCAATCTGGAACTCGCTACGATGCCACATACAGCATCGATCTTTGCGACGCATAGGACATATTATTCAAGAACGAAACGATTGTATTCCAGAATATCTTCGCTGCTTGCTGTATCCGCTCCAACAAAGGTAAGAAGCATTTGTGACATTGTTTAGAATTGGCGATGTAGTAAGTGAAATGGAATAGTAAATCTAATAGAGACCATGAACACAAAGCACGGTTTTTTTTTTTAAAACTCGTTTTTTTGATAATAATAGGTTTCGGTCACTTATCCTACACCTTTTCGGATCAGACGGACTTTGCTTTTTCCTAAAAAGAAATTTGTAAAATCTTTTTAAGTTTGGGGAAATACAATGTTAGCAATGATATATTGTGAGAAATGATAAAAAAACACAGTTGTCAGTGGGTTATCTACGTGTCCGAATACAACTGGAAGAATAAAAACTAAATGTACAAACAACTGCAATCGCCGTCACGTCTCCTGGGAGCGGCTTCCATCATCAGACGCAAATGGCCCGAACACGTGCTTGTGGCATCATAACGGCTGGATTAAGCAGGCAGGTGGCGGGTCGTAACTGTTTCGTTTGTTTTCTTATTCTCCAGAATATTTATTTAGAATTTGCGCTACAATTAGCGTCATTGTGATCTGGACAGCCCGTTCGTTTGAGCGAACCAAGGTTGTATTCGGTCTCCGTAGCCACTTTAGCTACGTTCGCGCTTACCATTGCTCCTAGGTGCCATTCTTGCCAGCTAGAGAAAACAAAATGGCCACATATCCGCTCAGTTTGCTGCAAATATGGTGGGAACCTACAGCCTCCTGCCGCCCTTGCCACGTAAAGTCCTCGCTTCTCCTTCTCGCCCTTCCCATCCCGTTTGGCTCACCTCCAGGTTAAACACAGCGGTGGTTTGCTTAAGTAAATTCAAATTTAGCCCGTCCACTGCTTGCGCCAGCTATTAGAGAGGGTATAGCCCCGACCATGAGATGCTGGAGCGACATGTTTGCGGTGTCTTCCCGGCCTAGCATGGGACGAGCACGCTTCCCCTTAAAGGGCTCCTGGAGTGGCAGTGTTGCCGGTGTCTTCCTGGGCGGGCGGATGCGTTGACAACAGAAGACGGACGACGGAGCCGAGAGCAAGAGATACTTTGCATCTAAAATTAACAATTGCGACACCACCGCACATTGATACTTCCCATACACAGAAAACATCCCTAGGGCTGTCAAAGAGGCTCCAAGATATTTGCAATGCCTCGTAGAGTAAAAGAGCTCATTTGTTGCACCGAATTGCTGGTGTGGTGGAAAGCTAAATTATTCTTAAGATTGAGCAAATATTAGATAAAGACGGTGTTCTCAGCACGCGGATCCAGATTCTATACACCTACTCTCGATGTCTCCTTGCGTGGTCCCGTGACGTGCTTGCCTACGCGAGAAAACACAGAGGAGCACATTTTAAGCGCGGAGTACCTTAAACCGCATAACGCCAATACACGTCCATGCGCATTGTCTTTACAATCGCCAAAAATCACACACTCACCGGCAGGATTTGAGCCTGTGTCCGGTAGACCAGGCGAGTGAGTGTCAGTCGTCTTACTCATTGGGCTATGATAGTTGTTTTTTTATTGCCTATTTTGTCGACAACACAAATTACAAAATCAACCTTTGAGGTTGAGGACAATACACCTACGCTATACTTTCAGCTGGCGCTGACATGTTGGTGCACTTTCATTACACTAAGCTCATTTAACAAACACAAAACTTCGTGAACAAAATCATCATTATTCACCACTTCTCGAAGAATACAGACGTCTTCAACAAAAAAACTATTTACAGACGGCGCGTCAACTGAACTGTGACGAACATCTATTCTGCTACACCATATTGCGTGCAAACCTAAAGAAAGAGCAGGTCGTATGAAATACTGTCCGTGTTCACTGAAAGGTATCTAATTCTTCGGCTCGTAAGGCAATTTTTTTTATAGTTCTTTGAAAGACGTCCCAGGAAAAGACTGCGTCCCAGCAGACCAGGACAACATGCTCCGCACTTTCCAGTTTTTTGCACAAAAAGCAGTCTGGACTTCACGGCCAAAGCAGCCCCCTTCGCTCTTCCAATGTCAGTACGGGAAGGGTGTCCGTGTGGAGAATAAAGAAAAACGTCTTTGCAGCCCCTCGCACTGCCATTTTTTAAACATCTTTAAAACGTCGCGGCCGGGGTTGTCCCGGTATCTGGATCGGAAGATTGATAGGAAAACACGGATTAACTTAGGAAGGAAGGAATAGTACAGGAAAGGCAGGGAGGTTAACCAGAATACTGTCCGGTTGGCTACCCTAATAGGGATTAACTTAGGTCTATACAAAGACGCTTACGAGAAACATTGGACAGGTATTCCATCGAAAACCGGGCGTGAGAAAACGGAAATGTGCGACTATTACTCCCGCAGAAAACCGCTATCATTGTGCCTTACATAGTCAAGGGATGAAACAACAAATTTGGCAGGGCCGTCACTAGCGTCAATTTATTTATTTATGATACCCTCAAGGCAAAAGGCATTACAGAGGGGAGTGGGGGTAGAAAACAGGTAAACAAACAAGGAAAAAATGAAGTACAATATAAGCTAATTATACAATATTAGCTAGATCAACGAGAAAAAAAAACAGCAACTCACAGTCATAACAAGAGAAGAGAAGTTACAAATTCATACAATTTTTACAGATTATACAGATCTATAGACTTTATACTTTTTATACAATTCGAACAATAAAATTTCGGAACTGTTCGTTATCAGTAATAGATACAGCACTAGAAGGAAGGTGATTCATTCCCTGCTAGTCTTGCGCAAGAAAGAGTGAAAGAAATGCTGGGTGTTGCAAATGTCAATTCCAACTTTGTGGCTGTGGTCGATACGATCAGATCGATAATGGGGTGCAGCGATAAACTGGTCATGCAGAACATGGTGGTGATACAGTTTGTGAACAAAAGTTAGTCGGGAAATTTGACGGCGTGATGACAGAGACGGGAGGGCAAGGTTAGATTTCATGGCAGTAATGCTGGCTGTTCGATTATAGTTGGACAGAATAAACCTAACTGAGTTATTTTGAACAAGTTCTAGGGGATTTTTAAGTTTATCCTGACTTGGGTCCCATACTGAGCATGCGTATTCCAGTTTGGAACGTATAAGTGTTTTGTAGAGCATTAGTTTAAGTTGTGATGGCGCCTTATAAAAACTACGACGTAATTAACCGAGCATGCGGTTTGCGTTGCTAATTACATATTCGGTGTGAAGGTTCCACGTTAAGTTAGTAGTAATGTGGATGCCAAGGTATTTATAAGATGTAACGAATTCTAATTGGACACTGTTAAGATAAAAGGGTGGTGGGACAGTCTTGGTGCGGGAAATACGCATTACTTTACATTTCTTAATGTTAAGTTCCATTGACCAGGTTTTGGACCAGTTAGCAACAGCATTAAGGTCAGACTGTAATATGGTGGTGTCATTGTATCTAATTGTATCACGAAAAATAACACAATCGTCTGCAAATAGAAGAACATTCGAGTTTAAAAGACTAGCCCATTCGTTGATATAAATAATGAACAATAGCGGCCCAAGCACCGATCCCTGTGGAACGCCAGATGCAACGTGACTAAAACCAGAACAATATTGATTAGCAACAACAAACTGAGAACGATTAGTAAGAAAAAATTCTATCCATTTTAACAAGGTATCGTCCATATTTAAGCCTTTTAGTTTATAAAGCAGCAATCTATGTGAAGCCCTGTCAAACGCTTTTGAAAAATCTAAGACGATGCAATCGGCAAGATGATCGATCTAAGATTTGGTGCAATTTGTGAGTAAAACATATTAGTTGGGTTTCACACGAGTATGACTTACGGAACCCATGTTGAGCTGCGGAAAAAAATGAGTTAGACTCAAGAAAGTTAACCAAGTTACTGTAGATGATGTGTTCTAATATTTTGCAACAGTTACTGGTGAGAGAAATAGGGCGATAATTTAAAGGAGAGGTTTTGCTGCCTGATTTAAAGAGTGGAATCACCTTCCCTATTTCCATTGTTTAGGAAGCGTACCCGTGTCCAAAGACTGTTGGAATATTTTTGTTAATAGAACTGAACAATATGCGCTAGTGTTTTTCAGAAATTTGGTGTTAATACCATCAAAGCCGGGAGATGACGAGTTGTTCACCCGTCGATAAGCTTAGCGACACCAGATACATCTATTCGTATTGGAGGTGTAGATTCATAATAAATGCTTGTGTTGGGGGCAGTTTCCTTCGAAGAATCAGAGGAAAAATTGCTGATAAATGTTTCGTTGAGAAGTGCTGCACAGAGATTGTTGGGGATGGGTTTGTCAGATGAATCATGCAAGGCAATAGTATCATAAGAAGGAGGGTTAATGGTCCGCCAAATTGTTTTACATTTGAAGCAAGCATCGATGGAAGGACGTTAGACAGAAAATTTTCTTTCGTCGTTTTGATAGCTGCAAGATATGCTTCAGTTGCGGAGCAGGTCCGAACGAAAGGGCCTGTCTGGTCCCTTAAAAAGGAAAACCTTGACACAGGTTGTTTCACAAAAAGGTGCGTAACGCCAGACCACCACCCAGTCTGCGGAAGAAATTGCTGCGGCTTGTTCGCTCGAAAGCGACTGCCAAACGAAAACTGTAAAGAGGCGATGGAACTTTTGCACATTCATCCTTGGACACGATAAAACCTGCATTAAATACCAAACCTTGGCCACCAAAAACAGGTTGCATACAGTTACACCCGCAACAAAAAACAAATTTTTACGGCCCCATTTTTCTGTCTGCGCACGCATTTCATGCGCCCTTTCGCCCTAGTACGCCGTATTTTCGCGATTCCGATCCAATGGTACCCAAAAATACTTTGACGGCGTTGTGAACCACTGGACGTTTCCGTAAACAGCAGGTACCTCTGCCCATTCACTATGCCACAGCCCGACAGTTTTGTTGACGTTTAATTGACTACTCGTTACATCACAAAAGCCTTGCATCATGCGCAGCGTCTTACTCACACTTTCCTTGTCTGAACAGAAAAAAGCCACATCGTCAGCGTATGCCAACACCTTTACTTCACATGCCTGCAGGCGAAAACCACGTATGCTACTACATGCAATTATATTTGCACACAAAGGTTCTATATAAAGGCCAAAGTTCTGTCGCGACAGTCACCCTTTGTTACCCCCCTTACACAATGGCCTGCAACAAAGGCCTGGAAGGTATTTGTAAATAAAAAAACAATAAAAGAGTTGCGGGCTCAGTGGACCCGCTTGCCTCACTGATGACTGAAAAGTGTATTTTAATATGTTAAATCTTACAACAGTTATGCTATTATTACTATTACTGTAGACCATTTTAACACCGTCTCTAATTACCGACCCTAAGTTAACATGCTGCAGTATTTCAAACAGTATTTCATGACATACACGGTCGAAAGCTTTCGCCTGGTCTATTTGTACCATGGCTACCGTTCAAAAGTCGGCAACACAGTACTCCAGTACGCTGCGGGCTACATGAATATTTGCAAATATATTTCTTCCCTTAATACCACAGGTTTGATGAGGCCATATTAACGATTTGATAACGCATTGTATAAGTTTCGCAATAAGTTTCATTATTATCCTAAAAACAGTATCAGTAAGTGTAATAGGCCTGTAGCCAGTTACTTTGTTCAATTTATCGTTGTCCTCCCCCTTCGGTATCAGCACCGTGTGGGCATTTCCGCATGACGGCGGTAGACTACCGCCTGATAAGACTCAGAAAATCCCCCTGAAGTAGTCCCGTCACTTCTGCTTTAAATTCTCCTAAAAAAAGCACCAATCCCGCCAGGCCCCAGCGATTTGCCAGAGTTCAAATCATTTATGGCGTCTTTCATTTCGCTTAAGGTTATCTCTCTTTCCAAAAGTGCCGTCTCTTCTCTTTCTAGCTGCGGCAAAGAGTTCAAAAATTCTGTTTTAAACCCATCTTCTTTAGGTTTTCGCAGAGAGAAAACAATAGCGATAGTACTGTGTGAACGCACGAGCTATCGCGCCTTTGTTTTGAGTAACTACATCTGCCCACTCAATTTGTTTTATGTCTTGCTTACGCGAGTGCCTTTTTTGTGAGCTAGAGCGGTTTTTGTCGGTTGTTCACCTGCCAACATTTTTTCCGTACGAGCCCCCACGGTTGCCCCGCGGTATTTCTTGACATCAGAACTTCCACGGCGCGTTTTGTGTTTCTTATGTCATCTATAAAAAGGCCGGGCTCTTTTGTTTCTTCCTGTATCAACTGCTTAAGGATACTTCAGAGGCCTATTTTTTCTCTTCTTCCCTTTTTATCTGACTTGATCACTCTAGAACGATCATTTTAATGTTTTGTTTAAAGTTTTCGCAGCTTCACTTTTGCTGTTACACTTCAGTCCATACTTATTATCGAAGAAATTTTTTACCCTGTCGAGAAAAACCTTATCATCAAGCAATTTCGCATTCATCTTCCAGATTGACCACTAGAAGGACTTTGGTATTGTTTTATACCCCAACGAAAAAGCGACCAAACAGTGATCGCTAAATGACATTTCTTGCACTTCGTAGTTGTTACATAACGGCGTAAAATCCCCAGAAACATAAATGCGATCCAACCTTGCGTGACTTGCACCCTGGAAGTGTGTGTAAAGAACCCTTTAACATTTCCTGCAAACATGGCCACATCTTCCAACAAACGTCGGCTGCAATCTTTCCAAGTAGTTTCGCGCTGCGATCAGCTACCCCATCTACCTCTCACCTATCTTTGGGAGAGCAAACACAATTACAATCACCGAGAACAAGCAAAACTTTTTCCGTTTCAAACTAACTTTCCATGTTTTCAAAACAACAAAGCGGGACTTCGGTTTTATGGGGGCGTACACGCACAACACTCTGAACTTGACATCTTCATAAACAAAGTAACATAAACCAATGTGTCCAGTTTCACTGCTCACTATGTTTCGAACAACGATACCTAAGAACTTTCTTACCAACAAGCAGCAGCCCGCTGATAGACCGACTGAGTGGCTGACAGTGACATCAAATTCCTCAACAAAGGGGGCTTCATACTGTCAGTGTGCTCTTCGCTTTGAATTTTAGTTTCTTGAATACCAATGACATCGATATGCTTTTAGCGAACCAGACTGCTAACATTCAACCGGTGCCTTTTTGGCCCGAGTCCCTGGGCATTCAAGGTTCTAAGAATAACAGTTTAGCAGTCTGAGTTTAACTACTCTGAACGGCGTTCTGAGTTTAACAGTCAAAGGCGTAGTAGCAACTGGACAGCATGGTGTCTATAGACAAACGAAATAGCTACTGTAACAAAGAAAAAAAAAACGTGGTCAGCTCCTACTTCGGGCGCTGCGGACGTGTCGAAGACACGGACCGAGATTCTTTACCGTACCTACCCTTTCCCACTGCTGCCTTTCTGCATTCGTGTTCCATAGTTTCAATTTCTGCTCGTTGCTTTCCTTGGTGAAGTCCTCCCCCTCATTCCGTCGTCTCTGGTGGTGCTTCCTTGGCGTCCATGGCTTCCACACTATCATCGACTGCACCGTTCCCTTCTTTCCGTTGTTGTTGCTCCGTAGTTTTGGTCTTGTCTGTGTCCTGTTCCTCTTCCCCCTGGCATGGCTCGGGGGGCGTTGCCGCCTCTGCGGCTACTTGTTGTTCCGGGATTTGCTCTGTAGTTTGGGGTTCGGCTTTGGAAGCTGCCTCCGCTTACCCGGGTTTCATCTAGTTCACGTTCACTTCAGGGTCCTCCTCGTTTCCCCAAACACCCTGGCTTACGTGCGCACACACTCGTCGGCCGTGTGAACGAACTAACGGCACTTGAAGCACCGCGGCGCACGGCAGTCGCGTTCTTAATTTTATTTCCGGTCTTAGCTTGCGAAACATATTACAGTTTATTCAGGTCGGTTTCGTCTGTGCTCTTGATCGGATGTGTTCTTTTTAACAAAGGCAGTGCTTTCATAGCGTTTTTTTTTGGGTACAAGGTTCTATTCAAGAACGGGACTATTAATGAAATTGAACACGACGAGCAAAATGTGGGCTGTGGTCTCAGGGGGTACATCTTTATGGAAGAGGACAAAAGCTTTTGCAAACGTACACGACGTCGTCCTGACAACTATGTTTCTAACTGTAAATAGCGTAAATTCATTCTGTTTTCTGGCTTCTGGTCCCGAGAATATGCGTTATTTTACATGTTTCAAAATATTTTGTGGCGCCTAAGCATAATCAACGCCGTCATCTCTCGGTCGCTGTAATAAGAAATTTGTCCATCATATCCCCAAAACGTATTACACAGTATCATCTAGATAAAATAGTGCGACATGACGTAATTCGCAGAAAAACATCTCTACGTACAGCCAAGAAGAAACTGCAGCTTATAGCCGCCGGTGATTTGTCAGGTTTCATAATCATGAACTAGCGAGGTGCATTGCGAACCGGCGTAGAGGTTATCATAATCACGGGACTCTTGCGTTAAGATCCATGTGTGCTTTCCTAAACAATTGTATTGCTAAAAGGTTACAGCCCATTTTTATTAACGTATCTAGCGATCGACCTCATATCTTAGTTGATGACTCAGTATGGGTTGATTCGGATTTTAATGCTGATGGTTATGGTGACAAAGAACTTGTTAGGTTTGTCGGTTTCACGTTAAAAATTTACATCGCGTACACACAAAGGACGAAAGAAGAATGCCGCTAACAGCACTGACTTTCAACAAACTGTATTGGAAATGAGTGATTCTATCTTGGCCTTATCAGAAAAAAAACTGATGTTTTACGGGATTCTCCCACGTGTTCATGATTATCTTCTCAAATTCCTCTGGCTGACTTCAGTAATAGGCACGTGCATTTTTTTTTCAAGCTTTTTTGATTGTAAGCTCGATGTTCTTTCCGCCAAAAAATGTTGTTGAAAGGAAGCGCCCTTGGTGTAACTTTTTCCGGCGTCTTTCGTGTGTCTGCGCTGTAAATTGTTCTGCTGGTGACGCTTGACTCCTTTTAGTGGCTCACTTTATTTTCATTTTATGCTGTTCAAGGGGCGAACTTTGTTTACATCCGGCGCGAGTTTTTTGGGTATATTCTTTCGTTGATCGTACGAGCACAAATATGCTGGGACAAGGCGCACGCCAATGTTTGGCAGCACGTTTTCCCCGAACCTGCTGATTTCACTCATGAGTTCTCATAACAGCTGGCTTCAAAGTCGTTTTAAGCATCTGCGGGAATTGTTTTGCGGTTGGCCACCTGTTGCTGTTCGCGCTATTATTGAGAATGCGCCAATTTCCGAGGCAAAGTAATGACACTCAATAGTTCCACTTCTAAATTTGGTGTGCATGCATTCAAATAGACACGCTCTGTCAGCTTTACTTTCGTTTTTGCCTTTGTTACAAATTGTAAGGATTAATCTGTGGTTAGCGCTCCTCAATTGCTGGCACATGAAAAGATTCCGAAGGACGTGCCGGTTGAGGTGCACAAATATTGATTTGTTTACAATGAACCGCATTTTGTTGTAACAAGGACATGTAGCGGCCGCCCAGAGGTAATAACCCATCCTGCTTGTACCGTTTTGGATGAGGATAGCTTTCATTTGTTTCTTCATCTGCGTGAACAGCGTTTTAGCTTTATTGTTATATTCTTCACACAGTTTCAGACAGAATTTCTTCTTGATCGGCGAAGAGGGAACGTGGAATACAAGTTCTGATACCCAAGACTTGGCTGAATGTATCCAAGCTAATTGTTAAGTGTAGAGTACCTTAGGACCGCACAATGTCCATCCGCGTCCGTCCGCATAGCATTTACAATCGCAAAAAATCACACACCCACCGGCAGGATTCGAGCCTGCGTCTGGTAGACCAGACAGAATTAGTCTCAGTCATCTTACCCATTCGCGTACGACCGTGAGCGAGCACCCGAGAGTCAAACGGCTTACTCTCTCTCCTGTAACGGTGCGGAGCACCTTAGAACCTCGCAATGTCCGTGCGCGTCCATCCATGCGCACACCACTATTAAGCGAACATCAAGCAAAATTCGATTTGACCCGTGACTTGAAGTTTCACTTAGCGAATAATCAAGGTGCAACTTACACCTCCAATCGAGTGACAGTCGGGGGCGCAAATCGGATGTCACTCGGGGCGTAACTTGCGGGTCATTTCGGGTGCTCGTACTCCGCACCCTCGCCATCATCCACTCAGTCGAGATGCTGCCATTTTTTATTTACACAAATCCCCTTTTCGTTGCTCCGAGCAGTCATCTTTTGAATTAACAGGTAATACCGATTCTCCAGTTAGCGTTCGCCATAAGCGTTTATTCCTTCGTAATGCAAGCCCCCAATTTTCAGCTTCAACCTTTATGTCCAGATTCCGTCAGGCTACGTTTGGGCAATAGGTTCTGGTTTGTGCACGGCCCCTTCAATGCAGCTGTTTGATAATATACTTATACTTAAAACTGCGACGTACGGATGGGACAAGGAAAAGAAGAGACAGGTCAATGCTCGTCCTGCCTCGTCTTTTCTCTATCCCGTCTGTATGCACAGTTTTCCAGATAAGTACGATTAACCAACTAGCTCAACAACATGCTTTACTGTCGGTTAATTTCAGCACACCAGTTAGTGGCTCTTAGGAACTTGATGGTTCTTTCTTTGTAAACAAATTTATTTTATCAGCGAAGCTGTTGAGCAAATCGTATTTTTTTTTGCCTGCAGTTAACAGTATCAAGAAATTGGCGAGGGCGCTCACGTGAGCGCGTGCCTCGCGGCGACCGCCCGGAAGTTTAGAAAGCCAAGAAAAGGCCGAGCGCTCATAAGCGCGTGCGTAGTGGACCGACCGCCTAGTGTCCCCGTAACGCGTTTGTCAGCATACCCGCTTAGTGAGAGATTGGCCATGGCCAGGATTGGTCAAAAAAAGAAACCTCAGTGTTCGGCGTAATCGTGCGACACTTTTTCGGAACAAGAAATACAAGTCATATTTTAGGTCCCTCCGAGGTGATGTCCTATTATTATTACTCCAAAAAATGAAGGAACCTCACTTTTATAGCAACAGGTCTAATCATTTTTTCATGCATCTAAGCATGGGTTCTGCAAAAATTACTGTTGGGAAACCCCAAAATCGCTTCATTCGCACTTGCACTGTTTCATAAGATTCTGGACCGGGGTTCAAACGCTCACTGTAATTTTCCTAGACTAATTGAAGGCATTCGACAGAGTGTCGCATAACCTTTCGTTATTTCCATTAAGTAAAGTTAACCCCAGATGCTAAACGTCCTTACTTGGCTGCACAATTTTTTACCCGTTCGATCGCAGTTTTTTACAGTCGACCTATCTCATTCACCTATGTTTAAAGTACTATAAGGTGGTTCCGCAACAAACACCTGATCGGAACACCCGTATTTCTAATTTATATGATCGACGTACCGCCAAGTTTTTTACTCTTCAGTTAATCGTTACGCCGATGACTGTGTTATATACAGCAAAATCTCGAATACTAATGACCGTAATTTACTTGCAAATGACCTTTACAACATCACCAGATGGTGCGACGATTGGCTTATCACCCTCAACATTAGTAAATGCAAAAGTTATTCACGTATCCCAAAAACAGCTCTTATCGTTTTAATTACTCTATTCATAATACCGTATTACGATCAGTGAATTGATATATTTGGGTGTTTTTATATCGAGCAAGCTTTCGTGGGAACAGCACGCTGGCTACATAACTACTCACGCAAACTGAATACTTGGCTGCCGAAGAAGAAGAAACTTTCCCAGTATACCTTCATTTCATTTATTCACAACATAAAGGCCCGAAGGCATTACATAATGGGGGTGGGGGGCGTACAAGCTATGATTTCTAGCTCAACCATGAACACAAACAGCAGAAAAAGAAAAAAAAGAAAAACAGACTAGTACAAAAAGTGGTTGCAAACAACCGTAAAGGCAGAAAACAGGCTCCAAAAAAGTAGTCTACAAAGGCGTATATTTGCTGCATTCCTTCATATTGCGACATGTTACTGTTCAGTTTATTTTGGAAGTTTTGGAGGTTTCCGCACGTAACAATGTTATCGGGCAGGTTGTTTTATAGTGGTACTCCATTGTGAAAAAAAGAGTTGTAAATGGATGAGGTGAGGCCGTTTGATTGGTGCTGTAGGGTGGCTGTGGGTAATGCGGGATGAAATTCTGTGTCATGGTTGAAAGAGGGCGTGCCGTGATTGTGGGCGATAGAAGAAAGGGTGGATGAGGCAGAGCCGACAAACTATTCGACGAGATTGAATGGACGACCGGTTCAATGATTCTTTTATTGCGGTGACGCTGATATCGTTAGAGTACTAGGAGGGAATAAAATGGGTGGTGCCGTATTGGATTCTTTCTAGATCGTTATTAGGACATGATTGCCAGGATGCCAAATTGGAACAGGCATAGTCGAGTTTCAGTGTCACAAAAGTTTGGTAAGCCAATATTTTAATATCTGGTGAGGCTGATTTCAAGTTACGGCGCATGTATCCCAGTGTGCGTGAGCCTTCGGAAGAGATAGTTTGTATGTAAGTTGCCCATGATAGTGATGATGACATATGCAATCCGAAGTATTTGTATGATGATTTAGAGCTAATCAGAACTTAATTAATATTTGTAAACGCATCTGGAAAATATCGCTTGTATAGCAAGAATATAACTGTAGAAAAAAGATTGACTGCTGTGCTTTTATAAAAAAAAGCATAGCCCTTCCACCCCCTGAAGAGGGAATCCCAGCGAAGCTGGCGCTCTGTTGGGGTTTGCTTTGTCAGGATTTCGCTATAGTAGGGATTGGCCATGTTGAGTTTGGCTATTAAAAGTTGCATATTGTACTAATAAAGAGACACCTTTTCAAAGGTCCCGTTGTCGTAATTTATTTCGTGACGATCTCACTGTTATCTTGCTCGTGCTCTTGTTCTTCTTGGGTGGGATCTTCTGGTATTGAATGGAGTAGGGCTTCGTGGACGCGCACGCCGTGATGTTTGTATAGCTCAGTGTTGACCAGAAAGTGAAGCCAAGCCTTCACGTTGGCCTTCTTCACTACGTCACGTTGGTACGTAGGATCGAAGAGGAGCCGACGCTTAAGATGCACTTCTATGTCCATATCGTCACTTATGCTACGTGGTATGCTCTGTAGCGTATCCTGGACGTCGATTGGCACATTTATCACTGGCCACTTCATGGCGTACTGTCCTCTGTTCTCCTTATTGAAGAACATCAATCGGCGAATCGACATAAATGGGAGCGTAGGCGCCACAAGTCGCTCCTCCAGTTTAGGTAGGTGTCCCGTTATCGGCGTGTTATACCTACCCGTTGATGGTGGCAAACCGGGGCACCGTACCTTTAAAGAGAGAATCGCGACAATTTTCCCACACCGGCTCTTGCTCGACGTCTTCGGAGAAGATGCATTGCCGCAACACACCCAAGGCCACTTCACGCTGTTCCGCATCACGCACGCCCGCGATCATAGACAGGTCTCCGGCGAACCACAAACGGTCAAAACAGCACATGCGGCACCGAAAGGATTCTCGATGAATTCTCTCCAGAAACTCGAGGTCGCACCGTGGAAGCGTTCCGATGGTTTGGTAGCCGGTGATATGCGTCACGCTTGCGTTTGGCTTTCCGTGCCGGATCATCCTCGGTGGCAATGGCTCAACGGGTCCGTTTGTGTTGACAATAGAGGGTTTTAGAATAACGTACCCAGACGTACGCAAACAGTTAGCGAACGCTATTTTTTTGCGTCGCTAGCACTGCGCATGGCGCCGTACTTTAAGACGCTTCTGCGTTTAGCTGACGGAAGAATAGCGGACGCTATTTCAGCAAAATAGCGAGCGTACGTGAGGCTGCTTGCGTTTCTAACATGGTGGCAAGTAGCGCGACAAACCATCCACGGTTCCGCTCTTCTGTGGACTAATTCACTTTTGATGGACCTAACTATTTGCTCCTGTGTCTGAAACTGGCACATACTGTAGGTATTTTAACTCGTTGGAACCACATTCTGCCTACAAACATCAAATTACTTCTTTTTCAATCTATATTTACGTTCCAGCTTCAATACTGTCATCTTGTGTGGGATGCAGCCACACAAACAAGCATTTAGAAGCTTTATCTATTCCAAAAGAATGTATCAGAGTGGTTTACAGCCGCCCGAGGGACTATTCTACTTTTGAACTTTTCCATGCGGCAAAGGTACCGAAGGCATCCTCCCTTCACCATATACGGCTAGCGGCATGTTTACAAAAAAGAAGTCAGGTACAACATTCCAACACTGTCGGAAACAGCCCGCCTATGAAATAGGTACCTATCCTCTGCGCAACGTACAACATTAAGTACCCTCTGCGCTACGTACGAAATTTTTTTTCATTCTTGCAAACCACGGACTACAAATGTTGCAACATAGCCTTTCCAGCGTCCTGAAATATCTGATAAAGGCCTAAATATCTCAAAATTTAGTAGAATGCAACTACTATTTGATTTCATAGAATGCAAACTACTATTTGACACCTAATGATAAACATAGCAGCCCAACTATATTCACACTCTTTGTTTGTTACTATGCCACCTTATTTTGTAGCACTGTAATGGCTTGTTCTTGTTTGCTTTTGTATCTTCTGATGACCAAGTGTTTTTTGTTCTGCTAATTTGAACTGTTGCCATTTCAGTGTGTTCATGAGTAATATCTCACCCAGCTTAATGATGTCTTGTAGATGCGATGCTAATCTTTGCTTATTACTGTATTTCATTTTGAATTGCTATGATGCGCAACTAAGGGTCGCCTTCGTCTGTAAGTAGTGATGTAGATAATTCCTTTGCCTTTGCCGATGCTGCGGTCAAACCATCAAGGGCCCAGGAGCTAGCCAAGCTTTTTATTCTTTTTCTCTACTACAGCTAGTCGAACTTTTTCTGCTGGTGTCCTGTACTTTCTAGGTGGAAATAAAGTCATTATATTATTATTACATAATTATTATTATTATTTTATTATTATTTATTTGTTCTTGTTATTATTATTATTATTATTGTCAAGTTCTGTACAGCAGTTTCTTACAAGTAAGAAGCATGGTTTTACACCAGGAAGGTCGACAACAACTAATTCGCCTGCTTCATGGAGCAGGCCTCTGCTGCAATTTCCGAGCGAGGCCAGTTGGACGTTGTTTACTTTGACCTGAGCTAAGCATTTGATGTTGTCTGCCACGCGTTGTTACTTGATAAGCTTTTGCAGTCGGTCATTGATGCACTACTCGTGCATTGCTGGGTACCTATCTAAGCGATCGGTTCAGCTTCGTTAGCGTTATTGGGCAGACGTCCTCTGTTTATAGATCAACAAGCGGTGTGCCCCAAGGGCTCTGTGGTGGGCCCTCTCTTGTTCTCCATTTTTGTGAATGATGGTGTCAGTCGCAATTAAAAAGTCTTCGTTTCTTCTCTATGCTGATGACATCAAAATATTCAGACGTATAAAAGTCCATCGATGACTGTGATGCCCTGGAGCAAGATTATAATCGCCTTTGCTACTGGTGCTCAGATAACAGACTAACTCTTAATCCGGCGAAAACAAAGCTTATGTCTTATAACCGAAAAACTAAATCTATTTTCTTTCGCTACAGTATTGATGAAGGTTTTCTCTCTAGAGTCGACGGGATCAAAGACCTCGGACTGCTCTTCAACAGTGGCCTTAACTTTCTAGCCTCACATGTCACTCAACTGACTCAACGTGCGCTCCGCTCGGCTTGGTGCTGTATGCGGGTTTTCACGAAACTTCAGTCGCCTCATTCGTTTCCTAAAACTTTTCATGGCACTTTGTATTCCTCGACTTGAATATGCCTCTGTCATTTGGAATGGAACCTGCATATCTAATTGTCAACGTGTAGAGCGTGTACAGACCCAATTTTTATAAATATTTATGCATCGTTTTCCGTCTGAGCCCCTCCCGATAACTGTCACTTTTAAGTTACTGGCAAATCCGCTCAGACCTTCTTTTCGTATACAAACTACTTCAAGGTACGGATTTCATGCCCGACCCGCCGCGGCGGCTCAGTGCCTAAGGCGTTGCGCTGCTGAGCACGAAGTCGAGGTCGCGGGTTCGATTCCCGGCCGCGGCGGGCCCGCTTTTCTGATGGAGGCGAAAGCAAAAACGCCCGTGTGAACGAGATTTCGGCGCACGTTAAAGATCCCCAGGTGGTCAAAATTATTCCGGAGCCATCCGCTACGGCGCACCTCATCGCATGCGTTGCGTCGGCGCGTTAAACCCTACAATCAATCAAATCGGTTTCATACTCGGAACTGCTTGCAGCAAACGGTTTTCGTGTTCCGAAAAAAGCAACAAAGCTTAACCACCCTTTTCAACATCTGCACAGCTTGGCAGATGTTCTCCTCTTGATAGACTGCAACGCCTACATAACCTTCGCTCCGGGGAACTTGATATTTTTTGCCGTCCCCTTAGGGGGTTTTTGGCCGGGCGGTTAGCCGTGGCGCGCTAACCTCATTCCGACAATAGTCGTGTTCTTCAGTTATTTTCCTCATATGTGTGTTGTTTTGACAGAGTTTGTCTTATTTGTTCGTATATGTTGTTGGTGCTGTGGGCGTAATTCGTTGTATGTACAATGACACACTTCTGTAGTCAACTGTCCATACTATTTTTAAATGGCCCGAGCAGGGCACAGTAACAAAGGTTTCTATAACTTATCGCTTTCTGTGAATAGTTGCAAATATTTCCTGTACTTTGTTTTATACATTTTTTTGTGTAATTGATGCTTCATCCCGTTGCCATGTTCAATGTATGATGGGTTTTTGCAATGATACATCTTGAAGGTAGCGCACTTAAACACGGACACTAGGGAAAGAAACTACAAACCACAGCGACAAACCACAGCTTTCTTTCCTAGTGTCCGTGTTTAAGTGCGCTACCTTCAAAATGTCCCATTTGCATTACAACTAGCCAGTTGTCACTTCTTCTTTTGCAATGTATCATAATTGCAGTCTCGGTTAGTCGTGTAATGTAATTTGGATACCACTTTTGACTGTATATCTGTAGTACTCAAGTTTTCTTCTTCACTCTGCCACCTTTTTGCCTGGCTGTTTTGTTTCAGCCGCTGTTGTATTTCAAGGCGGCCTTTTTTCTTCCCTCACTGTGCACCAGCACAAAGGCTTCGGCTGTTCCTGGGCACTTTAATAAAGGTGATTGATTGATTGATTATTATTATTATAATTATTATTATATTTGTGCTTGGAATGCATTCTGAACTAACAACCCGTCGTCTACCAAGGTAATTTGTCGTCTCCAAAGAGACGCGCTTAGAAGTGATGGGACAAAGGAAACGCAGTGCAGGGATGAGCCAAAAAAGATGGGCAAAGGATGTCTTAGGATGCCGCAGAACTGGTGCGCTTAGGAGATTATGGAAGAAGGCTACGAAAGAAGAAAATAAACCGTTCTATAGATACTTAAACTATGGACAAGGAATTTAATATTGAATGTTAACTGCACGTTCATAAAATTTATTGTTGTTGCTTTTACTGCCACCGCTGCGCCGAGCTTTGTTATCTGTGTTCCGAGTGGAGCGTATGTTCCAAACTTTCTTTCTTATGCCGCACGAATTATCTCATTTGATAAAGTGAATGTTTCGCCGCAACGCCACTCGCCTAGAATAGTCTTCTTTTATCTACAGTGTTCTTGATGTAATTCGACGGTTCGAGAAACACCCGTGCCTAAAGATAAATGCCCGCAGAGCAGACGCCGTGGCATTCGATCGCCAGCACTCACTTGCGCACGTGCTTTTTTACCGCTGTTTCGCTGCTTTAGTATTCTTTGAGTTGTTAGGGAGCAGACGTTCGTTCTAATAAACTTGTTTTTTCCTTCAAACTAACTCGTCGTCTTTAGCTACGTGGCATTATTCTATTATAGCATTGTCTCCTGATTAACGTAATATATTCGTCTGATGAAAATGATATATAGACAGTTTTTTAAGACACAGATTTTCTTGTGTGAGAGCAGAGTCAACTGAACCTGTTTTACTGCGTTTAGGTATCGGCAGCATGAGTGATTCCCGAGCCAAACCCACTAGTGGCAGCGTGTGGAAAGGCGCCTGGGCAGAAACCGATGAAGGCGTCAAAGTGTGTGAGGCCGCGATGAACGCCGTGGCGCCTTCCATCAGCACCATATTGGAAGGATTCAAATCTTCGTTTCTGCATCCCTCTGACGAGCCTGTTGACGGAGACGGTGATGGACGGATGCGACGTCAGTGCCTTGAAATCGGCTGCGGACCAGGCAGGTGTGTTTCCAAACGACCGAAAGCATTGCTGGGCTAACGTTCCGCATTTACGCCAGGCATGTGTGCTATTCTCGCCGATTGTGAAAACACGGTACAAGAGCACGCAAGCCATTTGTACAAATTTGGTGAAGACACGCCTCTACGCACAAGTAAAAAGGTTGCCTGCCTCAAGGCAGATTAGTTGGGAAAGTCAGTCTACGTAATTCACATGTTGCATTCAAGATAATTAAGGTGGGTGCGTTCACTAGACATCCCCAGGAAATTTAATTTAGAATCAGCTTAAATGAGACAGAATAAACGGTCGTCCAAGTAAAAGCCACCCTGAAGAAGTTGTAGCACAAAAACGGGCGTTTAAAATAGGCAACTACGGAAGGAGAACAAACGTAAGCAATTGTGCTATGAATATTATTAGGAACGAGATAAGAAGCAACCCAGAGACTTCGAAACGGCAATTGAGTAAGCATTTCAAATAAATGCTCACAGCACCATCCCTGATGCCACTTCACCATGATGGTATAGGAGACTCAAGCTGGACCACTTTGAATACGTTTGACTTTGAGTTTTATGTCCGCCTGGAACATCGTTGGGCTCGTCATAAAGGCACCAACGGGGTATTGCTTATTGTAGATACAAGATATCAGTTCTGTGGGTTGGGCACTGATGATACAAATGTGAAGGGTTGGACTGCGAAGCTGTAAACGACGCCCACAAGGATTACCTATGCGGGGTCACTTGAATTCACACACTTTCCTCCGCAAAGGGGGAAACCAGAGGCCTTGCCAGCCGTTACCTGGAATTCGCCCGGGCGGCATCCTGAGCATAGATGCGTGGTCAGAAATCAAACGGAAAGGAGCGTTTTTCGAAGGGGGAAGTGAAGGACGGCACACCTGGCTCTGGCGTCGTCTCTCCCACTGCCTTCTGCTCCATATTGTTACATGTGTACCATAAAAAAAAGCACCTCCCCTCCCCAGACGCTGAATTCAAACTACCGCCTGTCTCCCCGTCTACACGTGAGGCTGTAGCTTAGCCGGCAAGACGACGCGCTATCGCTCCGATTCTCTTAATGCCCAGGTTAGATCTCTGGCATTGCCAGTAGTTCGTGTAGCCTGGGTGTAGCCAGTAGTAGCCTGACGTTTTCTACTGACGCGGACAGGCTTGTTAAAGGTATACCCGGCTCGCAGTAAAAACAACGAAGCAGAATTCGAACCTAGCTCGGACGTCTACGCACCCTGTCGAAATTGTCCCGTACTTCGGTAAGCACTTGGTGGTCATTCGCCTAGTACGGCCCCCATTAGTGCCGCCACTGGCGATTCTTCAAATTCCAGGCGGATCAAAGGCATAGAAATGAGCCACAATTGGCGCAGCAATCGAGGTAATTAAGCGGTTTAGAGGCTTCCACTGCGCCTGCGCCCAAGATCAACGTTGTGCTCTGCTAAAGTAGGCCAGGCGATGATAGCAAATTTTTTTACCAGGGGGGGGGGGGGATGGATAGGAGCGCAAGCGAACGATTTCGAATGACACCTTTAAACACTACGCTACCTTCGTCTTTTCTGCTAACCGGTGTCCCCCGGCCACGGAGAAAGAAGTTTTTGATGAGGGGAATCTGTTGGGCTGGGACAGCGCCGGCGGGAGGCCCGTTATTGTCACTGTCTGGCGAGGAGGAAATGCACCGTGCGGAGCAGCCCAACAGATGACGCGTCAAGCGCGCTGCCCTGCGTCAATAGCTCTGGCAATATTTACACGTTCTTCTGTAGACGCACGCACAAATTTGTAATATCATCCAATACATTGTGAAAATTGCCATATCCTTTCTGTAACCCTAGAGGCAGTGCCCGAGTGGGCCATTATATTAATGACGCTCATGGGTATAACACGTCCTCATTTATTTGTCACTTTTCATATTTGACTAGTTCATCGTGAAGTGCACACACTGAGGAGCTCCTGCCTGCTGTGAATACATGGGCTCAAACCGCAGGCGCGTTGTGGTTAATGTGAAATGACTGGCAATCCTGTTTTACTGGAACTCACGCTAAAGAAATTGCACCAAGATGGTGCGCTCGAGCGAGTGAGTCGGTGAGTGAAAAACATTTTATTGAGCCAGTGAAGTGGCAGTGGTGGCCCATTTCAGAAAGCCATGGTGATAAGCGGGCAGGAGGAAGATTTGTCTGGACATCCACATCGCTTTTAATCACCAGGTTTTCCCACAGCTCATGGGTGGGAAGAGTGGATGGAAGAAGGGGAGGCTGTTTTGCTTGCACTCTAATAAGATATGAGGAAGAGTGCCAGTTGTAAACAAAACTTGAATTGCGCAGGAGATAGCGCTGGGAGCCGACGAAGGAGGCCGACTGGGTGAGGGGTATTCTTACTCATATGAAGTGCCATCTGAGCAGAAATGAAACGATGCTTATAGGTACAGGTGTAGGATAAGTAACATGCGCTCCCTACAGGAGGCGCGGGGTTGCAGAAAGTCCCAACAGATGGCCAGCACTAACCTTGCGCTTTTTACCGGTCCGTCCTGTCTTTTAGATTTTAGATAAATGACAAGGCTTCTAGGGAGGCTGGTGTTTGCAGAAAGTGCCAACAGATGGAGAGAACTCTGCGCACGCGGGAAAATTAAACTTAATTCCACGTCGAGAGGGGTGTAAATTAAAAACAACGCTTGCCTTTTTATCCGCACGTGGGGGAAAAATCCTGAAATCAATTGTTGAGCAATTGGATGGGCAGCATTTGCAAGGAAAAACGTATGGGATATATCAACTGGCTGTGTGGTTATTGACGAATTTGTAAAAACACAGTGTTTTCTCGAAATCCTGCTTGCCTGTATTGGGTGGGTGATATAGAAAAATGTTGTACAACAGTGTTTAGATACCCGAGAAACTTACCTATTTCAACAAAAACCAGTCCGATATCTCGAATGGTGTGTTATAAAAATTATTATGTGAAAAACCATTTACCCCTTTTAACTCTCCCCATGGTAGAATTTTTAAAAATTTCAGCGATATTGACCTCCAACACCGGAATCAGAATGTGCACATATCTGAAGCAGTTTTAAAGGGCAGCTTGCATAGGCGTGGACATCACCTGTTAGGCCTTTTTGGCTCGTCAACCGTATCACTTGTAAAAAAACAATTTGGCCCCTTAACGGCAATCGTAGGGCGAGATCGTTAAAAACGGTTCTTTGCATATGTATGAGTGACATATGCTAGCACAATGAGTTAGATAAATAAATTGGCGAAACACTTAGTTCACAATCTTTAGGAACACCACTTTTTTTTCCAGAATGCGGAATCACCTCGATAGTATTGGTTAGGGAGAAATAAAAAAAACACTTTCTAGACATTCTTATGGGCAATACATATCAGCAAAAAGCGCTTGAAAACGTAAACGGGTGAAGCAGGTAATCACGAATTTTAAAAAAAACCTAATTTACCTTCATTCCCTACGGATATGACTACTATTTCCAAAAGTCTGCCCCTTAATGAGCGTCTACGCCATGTCGCAAGTGTACTCCCGCATTTTAAAGTCTCTAGATGTAGCAGTTTTCACTAGGCGTTGACGAGTCTGTCAGTCAGTGATTCAGTCGGGCACTTCACTTTACATCATCATCATCACCAGCCTATCTCCGCCACTGCGGGCAAAGTCAGTCTCCCATTATTCTCCAATTACCCGGGTCCTGTGCCAACTGTGGCCAATTTATCCCCGCAAACTTCTTGATCTAATCGTGCCCATCTAACTCTCTGCCGCACCCTGCAACGCTTGCCTTCTCGAGGGATCCATTCTGTTACCCTTAATGACAAACGGTTATCTTGCCTTCGCATTACATGCCCTGCCCACGTCCACTTATTCTTAATTTCTAGTATATGTCCGTAACACGCGTTTGTTCCTTGACCAACTACGTTCTCTCTTGTCCCTTATTGTTACACCTATCATCTTCCGCTCCATTGCCCCCTGAGTCGTTCTCAATTTAGGTTGAACCCTATTAGTAAGCCTCCCAAGTTTCTGCCCGTAGGTGAGTACCGGTAAGATGCAGCTGTCCTAAACTTTCTTCTTCAGGGGCAATGGTAGGCTGCTGTTGAATATCCCTGGCGTTAACCCGCACACCTCCCGGGCAGCGGGGAAGAGAAAGAGGAGGTGGCCGCGGGGGAGACCCCGAGGCGAGCGAGCGAGCAGAAGAAGAGAATAGAGCAGCGTTCGTTGACATTCCATGCACTAAGACCGCGATGTCGTTCTCTCTTCACATTATATTCTGGTTTCTGATTTCTGGTGCCAAAACCCAGGAGAAGACCGAAAATCCGTCTGCGCAGACCATGGAGAAGTTGCACCATCCTCGGGGTGTTTTTCGTGGTGCCGCTACACGTCTTTTGGCTTCGGTCAACGAGCTCCTACAAGATACCGATTCGGACGCCTCAGACTTACAAGCAGCCATCGATGACCACGAGGAAAAGGACGCTGTCTTGAGCGAGCTGGACGCGAAGATTGATGAACTTCTTGGTGATCAAGAGTACGAAGACGAAGATAGCAGGTGCGCTAGAGTACCACGACAACTTTCGCCACGGATCCCAAGCTTCGGTTCATGCTGAAGACCAACAGTGTCACACCTACAGACGGTCGGCAGCCAGGAGTGTTCCCACCGAGCGACAATCAGGTTTGCACTTCTGCTGGCATATTAACAGCGAACTCGACCAGGAAGCCCCGGCTCACGTGAGCTTCCGCTCTTCTACTCACAGGGTTTGCCTTGCCGAAGCTTCAGTTTCCCGTCTTCTCCGGCGTGCTTCGTGAGGGGCAAGATTTTTGGGAGCACTTCCAGGCGGACTATTCACACCCATCCGGAACTGCCTTAATATAGAAAAGTTAAGTATTTGCAGACGTACTTGAGCAGGGGACGCCAAGAGGGCAGTTGAGTGGCTACGCCTGACCGAAAGCAATTATGAGGTCGCGATCAAGATGCTGACAGATCATTTTTGCCGAACGGATGTTCTCGTGGATGACCGCATTGATAGCCTCCTCGCCATTGCCCCCTTCGAAAGCGCGGCGCAGGTCTCGCGGCTTCGTGACCTATATGAACAGATCCTGTTTAGAAAAGTTGCCTCGAGAGGCCTGGGAGTTCCTGCATCGGCGTACGCAGTAATCCTCCATCGCGTCTTCAGCCGCACTGCTTGAGGATCTGGCAGGCAACGCATGAAGGAAGGCTGCAGCCGATGATCCACCACCCCAAGGTCAGGAGGCGACGAGGTCAAAAGAGTACTGCGATTTCTGAAGATCAGGAGGAGAGCAGGGAGGAAAGCAAGGTGATGCAGGAAAGAGCCACTGCGAACGCGACATCAGTGGAGCGGAGGGCGCGATAACGTATTTCCTGAGCTTCCGTCCACCCTGCCTTTGGCTACCGGCTCTTCGTTGTCAGAGCCGCGAGTATGTCCACTCTGCGACGCGTCAGATCACGGAACCAAGGATTGCCAAGCTAAGCTGTCGGGAGAAGAGAAGCGACGAAGACTTGGAAGTAACGTTGTTGTTTCAGATGCGGACAGCCAGGACACTTCGCACGCAGGTGCCGCCTCCCCACGTGGCTTTGGTGTCGCCCTTGTGCGCGACGCCATTGTCGGTTCTTTGCGACGTGTGGACGCGGCCTAACTCAGGGGTCCCCGTACCCCCAGCACCTTTTGGGAGCATGAATCAAGAAATGGCGACTCCACAAGAAGAGCCGGTCACGACTGCTTCTGCTAGTAGCAATTTCACGTCGTTTGTATTGCTAGAAACGGCTACGGTATGGGCAAGTGGCAATGCTGACCATGTCCTGGCCCGCCTTCTTTTTGACACGGCAGCCAGCGAACGTTTGTGCGCAGCGACTTGGCGAAACAGCTAGAGCTTCCATCCACCGGCGTTGAGTACCTTACGCTATTCACGTTCAGCGACTCTCAGCGTTCGCGTCGGTACAGCTGCCGAAAATTGAACGTCACGCTGACTGGTCGTTTGAAGTCGAAATAAGTAACCTCGACGATGTGGAGGTTCCTGAGGTATGCACTGTCAGAAGTTCGCCTATGGAACCTGCTCTAATTTCATACACCGTAGGGGAAACCTTGTCATCGCGGACGAGCCTCAAGATTGCAAGGATCAGAGTTCCACTATTAGGTCTTAGTAGGCTCTGAAAATTACTGGAAGCTGGTCGCAGGACGTATCGAACGTTTAATGGACAGCATGTGCGCTGTGTAGACAGTTTTTGGTTGGGTCATCCAAGGAAACATAGTCTGAAAAGGATCTTCCTTGGTCCATGAAAAGGTTGACTTGACTGTCCTGTTTTCGCCTGTTCTCACGGATAGAGTCCGGCGTGCGACCAGATTGACCCTCAGAAAGGTGTGGGGCTG
>JABSTR010003451.1:0-31278 GCA_013339765.2 Haemaphysalis longicornis | reverse complement strand
GGATAAAAACGTAGATGTCTCTGCAATTTTTTTATTGCTAGGGCTGCGGCTGCTGCTGCCGGTGTGTGATGCTGCTGCTGTTTTGGCTTGTTTGCTTTGACAAACGTGCTAATGTCACGTTTGCTTTGTTTGCTATGACAACGTGCTAAGCGCCAACGGGCTATGTCAACCGCGCTCGCTGATAGATTGCAGCCACGGATAACATAAGCAGAGAGACTGAGGAAAACATAGTGGCGTAGAACAGTAGTCTAGAAACCGGAACGTAGAAATAAAGGGCGTTTCACACAGTTCAAACTAAAACACCCAGACTTGGTGAAAATTGGGCAGGCATTGCGTTACAACATTTGCGGGTGACCACAATTGAAGCGCAACTGTATCTTGCAAAAAGCACGGGAAGCGCGCTTCTGCACAGTTGGCATTGGAATCGCCGAAAGAACCTCACCGTTCGTCAATGAACCCCCTCGCCCGCCAGTTAAAACGCTGATGGGATGACAGTGTCCCAAAAAAAAGCAAGCAGGTTGTAAGCATGCCTTTTGCTGGGCCGGTAAATTTTTGCCAAGAAAGAAGATAGCTCAAAAACGACCGAATTGTAAACGAGCAGGACTTGGCGGAAATTGGTATCTTAGCGCGGAAGTAATGTGTATAAAGATATAGCCATGGCGGAACCCTCTACAACTTGTGACATATGCTCTCTTTCAAACATAAGTCCGCATAACACCACCTCGCTAACAATCGTTCGCGTTATCTAACAATCAGCTAGAAACATATCCCGTACTGTTTGACTTACTGCAGAGCCTTACATGCAACGTTGACATTATCATGCTTACTGAAACGTGGTACACAAATGAGCCTGACGTAGCTATATATCTGGGTATTTTCTTTTAAATCTTTAAGGAAAGAGAAGTGGTGGTGTTTTTTTATCGCCATGAGTGATATGCCTTCCTGCCTTCCTGCCTTTAGTGGGCCTGATTTCACTTTAATAACATATGATTTCGAAGTGCTCACAATCCAGCACGGAGCGTGCTAATATCTGTCGTATACCGCCCACCTCACGATAATGGTGCAGCCATTTGTTTTTTAGACCATTCTTCTGAGTATACATCTTAATACAGATATGAACTATCTTGGGTGGCGACTTTAATTTAACTTCTCGGCCCTTCTGGTGTTGCAATCGAGTTCTGAAATTTATTGTAGGCGAATATTTGGAGCAATGGAATTCACTGCCCCCCACATATCACAGCTTCACATTCGGCTGTGCGTGATGTGCCTTTAACCAACATTGAACTCGATAACGTAACGGCTCGAACAATAAAGTGCGCAATAAGCGACCATGTACAATATATATAGCACTAGAAAAAGCATCCGTATACCATAAGGAAATACATATTTTGTCCTATATAGATATTACCCAGGTCACACTGACTCGTTTCCGGAATTAGTAGCGAATGAAGTGTGGGATGATTTTTTACGCGCAAATGACACTGAAAGTGCCTGAAACATATGGTCACGAAGTCAAAGACGACGCAGTTGTCTTTAAGGAAAATAAGTTTATTGGGAGCGAACTTGTGCTCCGTAAAATTAAAGAATACACAGCGGCGAGCAGCAGTAGTCAACAAAAAGACGTCTCCATGGAGCGTCGGCGATTCGGATGCCGCAGCGTCTGCTCTGCAGGCTTTTATCTTTCGGCGCGAGTGTTTGGAACCGTCGATTTACATCCAGATCATTGTAGATCAAATAAGATTGTTTAGGGGTAGGGACGTTAGGCGAAACAGTCTGCTTATGTGAATGAGATAGCCCGTGCGGCATAAAAATAAAGAATGAAGATGCGCTTCGCTTCGACACAGATAACAGAGCGACCGTGCCCGGGCAGTAACAAACAATAAATAAAGAACCCATACTTCGGTCGTGGCAATTTTTTTAAATAGACGTGAAGCCAATTTATAACCAATGTTTTCCTGAAAAAAAATTGTAAACAAGGTCGCAAAGCACAGAAGCCTTGAGTAAACAAAGAATGCGAAAAAATAATTCGAGAAAAAAAACGCTCTTTCTTCTGCAAAATTCGTGAAAAGCATATATATATGCGATCTTCAATGATTTAGAAAATGTAGAAATAAACTCAACAAAACATTCCGCCACTCTAAAACGCAGTATAAGTGATATTTTCCCCCTACCACATTGTCTAGTCCCGGCAAATCCTGGAAACATCAATAGTTTGCTGGGTCTCAGTTCAGTGCCGCACGGCGTACAGATATTCCAGAATGGGAATGTAATACCAGATGTGAGTCTTTCCAACATCTTTAAGAACATATTATTAGCTTCACCCAACAAAACCAATAGAAAACCACCAAACAGCCATCTTTTTGAACATACACGAAGAATTTCCACTTCCATCCCGCCACAGAAGCAGAGTTTTTCTAGCCTACAAAACTCTCAAAAACAGGACAGCAAAGATGTCGATGGCATTCAACTACGACCGGTTAAATTTGACTGAATATAATAATGCCATTATAACGTATATTATGCAACCTCTGTTTCGCCTGGAATTTTTCCAAGAAAGCTTCAGGTAGCAAACACTCCGCGCTATTTAAAAGTGCGGACAAAAACGACGTTACAAACTACAGACCCATGTCAGGGCTGTCAACGTTCCTCTAAAGGCATAGAAAAAAAATTTCTTCGAGAATTGCATCCATTTGTGACACACAGCATAGATTATGACGAGAAGCATTTTACACACATGCACTATTTCAACAAAAAAAATCATATATGATGGTTTTAAGCTAAAGCTACTAACTCTTGGAATTTCGTAGATTTCTGTAAAGCATGCGACAGACGTAATCATGCGACGTCAATCACCACACTTGAACGATATGGTATCCGAGGGACGGTTTTAAATCTAACCCGATGTTACTTGCAATTTTAGGGTCGTTACTATATAATCTGTACGTAAATGAAATTAGCAAAATCAATCCACATGCAAAATATCTAATATATGCGGAAGACCCTAGCCTTTCTCACTGCTAATAACATGGAAAGAATTAGCTCATACAGCAAATAGTGCCTCGCAAAAACTGCAAAAATGGAGTAGGATGACTCCATAGCTATCTGCGCATTACAAACTGAGTCAGATGTTTTTAAACTAGAATATTCCAATGCGCGACCATGTGAAGTTATTCATCGGTGGCTCTAAAATACCCTGTGTTCCAAGCGTCAAAACCCTGGATGTTAATTTAAAGAGCATTGATTTTTGGACATGCATGCTCATCAAGTAAAAACTAATATTTCGAGGTTATATGGGGGTTAAAAGCAAGGTGCGATACTTTCGTCCAGAAATGTTAATTGCCTATTTACAGCGCATTGTTTTACAGTCAACTAACCTATTCTCTATTGGTCTGGGGGATCACTGCACAAAGCCATTTAAACAACCTGCAAACATTGCAAGATAAAGTATTTGGCGATGCAAAAAAACGCTCTCGTGATTCGTCGTCTCAGGACCTATACGGGATGATTCCATTTAGGCACATAAATTCATGCTTGCTTTACGACATTACATGAAGGAAACGAAGACTGGCAGTACGTACGTCGAATATACTGCTAATTTAAAAAACACAATAACTCGAATGCTCCGTCGCGTCCCACTTGGCCCAACGCCTCTCCAGGACAAACAGGGAAAGCAACGAGTGCAAAATCAGCTGCCTTACAACTTAAACCTACTATACCTATGTAATACACAGGCAGAAAACTTAGCGCTTAAATCGTGGAAGCAATACAATGCTCATTTGCGCTCTTCTGATAGATGTGCATACGTGTTATCTGTACTTGCACGTGCACTTGTTTTTATGTTGTACCACGGTGCAAGTTGTCATGTTCTCTAGGATGCAAATAACTTGCATATTTGTTTCGTAAGAACTCCGCATTTTATACAGTCCCAATTAGAAATTAATAGGTTCATTTGCTTTCTTTTTTTAATTGTCATGTTTTAATCCTTGGTTGCTCGACTGAGGTTCGACCTATTTCTATTAATTTTTTGTATCACATGACACTTGCTTTGTAATTAGAGGCCGGCAGTGCTGCGCAGCCGTCGATGTGTGTACACGGGTTAGGGTCTCCTTCAAGCAGCAGCAAATGTGGGGCTTTTTCACCATAGTCCTTGCAACACTTGATATAAATGCATAAATGAATAAACTGGAACTTGGGTACGTTGCCAGCGGAACCCCGCGCTCTCTGCGGCGCCAGCCTTTGAAATTCTCCCAGGCTTCCACTGCTATCGTCTCGTTTGACAAAAGACCCTCAACCAGTCACAGTAAAGGCGGACCTGGTGCCATAACTCAGACTTCAGCATCCTGAAAATTCTTCGGGTGTGGCCCCATGAGGGGTTGTTTAGTCCAAACAGTAGTTGCACTTTCAGAGCAACACCTTCAGCTTGAGGCAGTAGGAAAATAGTCTCGACCATCGATTAGAAGCAGCGGTGAGGTTGACGCAAGTGAAAATTGACTTCGCGTGGTTTGGCGATACAAAAAGAGCTCAGTGTAGAAGAAATATGATTCAACAAAACTTGTTGCTGAGCTAGTTGGTACACACGTATAGAGAAAGAACAAAACATGGCGCTAGCTAGACGTGGACGAAGAAGACAAGACCGTTACAGGCGGCAACCTCCAACTGTTTATTCAAAGGAAACCGGCAGAATTTATACATGACTTATCCTAACAGAACCAACAACAACAAAAACACAAAACTCATCCCATGGAGGCGGCTAAGGGGACTGAGATTCGATTTGGAACCTCCAACTCAGCGCTAAGTTGGGCGAGTTGGTTACTGACTAAGAAATTCCTCGTACTAGCGAACTTTAGGGTGTGTTTCGTCTTCTCTTTAGCTTTGTCCCTGTCTCAATGTTCGCTAGTACGATGAATTTTTTACTCAAACTCAGTTTCGCAAAGTACCCCAAGTTTTCGATGTATAACCCAAGAATAAAACATCCTCCTTCCATATGACAGCGTGCATTACAAGCTAATAAAGAGGGAAATAGCCACCACATTTTTTAATCCGGCTTGAACAAAATCTTGCAGCACAATCTGATTGCAAGTACTAGCAATCATATTACCCGCTTGGAAGCCACCTGATTTCAGTAATACCGTACTACCGTAATACCTTACACGTAATACCGTACATCCTCAGGCCTTCGCACAATGTCAAGAAGGCTGAAGCCAAGTATAATGCGCGTCTTGTTTGTTCCGCCCCGTGCAATCTGGCTAAGGTTTGCCCTATGATGGCCAATATGCTGCCGGAGACATCCTTAGAAAAGCAGCCTGCCCTCTACACTGAGTTTGCTAAAACATCATTTACAGTACCCCTAAAACTGCGAATGGTGCATATTGGTCCAACTGGACGTTGATTCATTGAACGTGCCAGAGGTCACGGGTTAGCAGTTAGCAGCAACATGGGCGGGCACCAAGCAGACCACAGCAGGTGCTGGGGGTGTGAGCCCCTCCTGGATGAGACGACCCGTCTTAAGCGCCAAAAACAAAACGGAAAGATTCATTGATTCAGTCTAGGGTTTAACACGCCGACGCAATGCAGGCGATGATCTGTAAGGTTCGCGGAAATCTCGTAGACACTATCGTTTTTGCTTTTCACCTCAGTCATAAAAGCGGCCGCCGCTGCCGGGAATTGGACCCGCGACATCGTGCTGAGCAGCACAACGCCTTAGCCAGTGAGGCCACCGCAGCAGATCACAAATTAAAAGAAAGGTGATTGAGGAGGTTTATATAAAAAGAGCAGGTGACAAGTGCGTCAGAACGCCGTCACTAGGTTGAAGTGACAAAGAACTGTCATTCTTCAATCGCGGCTTGTAGTTTAGCGCGTGTATTGCCCTTCCAAGTTTGCGGTTTGGACTGCGCCTGGAATGCACGCACGCGCATTTCTACCGCTTAGATAGCACTCTTGAGGGTGGAGTAGATATGTTGTCATACTATCAGCAGAGTTGTGCTTGTTTGTTCTAGCCATTGTCACCACCTTTACATTTGATAGCAGTGTTATACTTTGTTACTTTTGTTGCTTCTGTTCAGATAAGTCGTGTATAAATTCCTGTGGTTTGCTTTGAAGAAATTGTTGGCGCGTGTACCTGCCTCACCTTGTCTTGTCCGTCCGCGTCTAGTTTGGGCCATGTTTTCTTCTTTCTTATGTGCCAACGAGCTCAGCAACAAGTTTTCTTATGTTGGTTCCAGTCATATAAAGCAAGCATAAAGAATGAGCGTTTAAATATGTCACAGAAATACTCTGACAGTGACAGAAATACTCGTGTTAAAGTGTGATGGTGTTGATGTTGCGTTCGGCGGTACCATGAAAATGCGATGAACTTGCATACGTCCATTTTATAAGGGCAACTGGAACAAGAATTTTACACGCGCCTACCTTCCTCTAACTGCCAGTGTATGCAGACCAGAGGCGATGGTGAATAAGTAAATCTTAGATAAACGACAGAACATTTCGGTTGCAACTTGTGGTTTTCAAAGATATCTGCTCTAGATACAGTGCTACACAGCATGGCCGAAAAAAGATCTATTCCCGCAAATTGTGGTTTCTTTTTTTTACAACAGGCGCAGCAGGTGATTGCTCCCGGACGTGTATGAAATTACCGTTTTGCTATAAGATGCAGGAATATATTTTTCGGAAATTATGGAACAAACTGAATGCCATTTGAGGCACAAAACTGAATTTTGCTCATACCTATCACACGTGCAAAAGCTGAAGTGTAGTTTTGAGGTTTGTCCAAAACTGAACCCAATAGGATGGATCTCGCTCTTGATTTTTAATAGTCATTTTTACAGATGGTTACACATGTGCTATGGCTATTGTTATATTGGCCCTATCTGGGATCAAAGAGAACCACAGCAAGCCACACTGCTAAGCTATTTGCACGATCATTTTGTCACAGCAGAGAGCTCAGTAGAATGTACTGTGGGATTCGCAAAAAATCTTTTCTTACTGCTCTTTTCATTTATAGCAACAAAAAGAGTAAGAGAACTCTGACGGCAAGAACAATAGTTTTGCAATAAATGTTTTTAGATATTTACCGTCGGCACACCGCCGTTTACAGTGATATCTGAAACCAAATAGTTTGAGAATTTGAGACTGCGGTCTAGACATGAACCCATCTGACGTAATTCGGATCGGATTGAAAACTTGAATAGGCGGTAGTGGCCTTCCCTTCTGTCTTTTGAAAAAAAAGAACATTTAAGAGTGAATTATTCTTGAAATTGAATAAACAGTACCTTTTGACAACAGATTTTTTACCTGAAAATAAAATGTAAGAGTGCCCGTCAATGATGCATATACATCACATATCGACTACACAATAATAGGAGACCGTTGTGGGCATTTCAAGGTTCTCGAGGTCATAACTATAAACTTCGAACCACCAGGCGGGAGGGTAAGGAAAACAGTGGTTTGGCATCCCCGGTGCAAAATATCCCTATTCTCGCTAACCGGATATGTGTAAAGGAAAGTTTGACATCCACCTAAATGCAGCCATACGGCTAAAGCGTATAGCTTTCCTTTGTAGCCTATGGCTGATTTATGATGTGAAACTTTCTTTTTACTCCACCTTGAGGATTTCCCCTAAATCTGGTCGACTAACCGGATATATGGTTACTTTCGAATTTGAATTCTGGTTTCTATGCAGACGATGTAAAAAAATATTCAGAGACCAGTACGCAGCATTGGTTTTGCAACAAAGACACACAATAACTGCATTACAAGCTTACATTATTGTGTCATCAACAGTGTTCCAATATCCAGAGTCATTAGTGAAACTCCACTTGTCAATAGTTTGTCCAGAGGCATTCAGTTTTTTAATATATTTTTCCGCTTCTCCCATCAAATTGATCATTGTTGTCATATCTAAATAAAAGACAAAAGAAAAAGTGATCGTATTTTTAGCTCACAAATACATAGGGCAAGGTCCGAATGTATTTATTCAGTGTTTACTCTTAAAAGACTACTGTCACTGAAAGTCGTTCTAGTGGTGGGTACACGCTATTGCATCAATCAACTTTTGCGCCTAAACCATACATAAGACTTCGGTTCGACACCGATTTCTTACATTTTATTCCTGTTTACATACCATTTGTCGTAGCAGCAGCTTTCAAAAACTTATATAACTCACCAGATGCCTTGCGTATACTCAAGCTTTGCGTTCACGTCTGGACATATTTGTGAAAGTGCACTGTTGTGGCACGAACGTGTTATATTTCACTGAGTTCAAACCTTTGTCAGTCAAAACTGTCACCGCTGGTTATCGTAGATCATGCATCTTAGAAAATGGTATATTGTGTTCTGCAATTGGCAACCAGAAAGACTGAAACAACGAATGCGTGCTCATATTATGCCGGATGTAAAGCACTTCAAGACCAGCTGTGGAGACAGGATAATGAATGTAGCAATCAACATGGAGGATATTGCGGTTGTGAGCTTCAATTTTGTATCAAGTCTGTTGGTTGTGTCTTCTTATTTCCCCTAATACAATACATGCATGGACTGTGGGAAAACCGCTGCCTCGGCGTTTAGTATCGCCGAAGAAAAGAGGCGCAAAACCCGGCATTCATTTCAACGAGCATCGTGTTCCTTCTTGAAAAGACAATGTAAGAACTTCACTACACGCGCTGCGTGCTGCACGTACACATCTTTTTTCCTCGTCGTCTTCATTGCGTAGCTCCTTAGAAGCACGTGACAGTTGAGCGCGAGGTTGAAATACAATTTACAACATCCTCCGCGCCCGACAAAGCTCACTCGCCCAACTCCAACGGGAGAATAGCTGTAGTGGCCCAGTCACTTCTCTACCTCCTAATAAAACGACCTTACATGCTTAAACATAATTATCCATGGATAACTACACCATGAGTATCTATAATTCGCAACATCTTCCTTCCCTAACACCCGAACAAAGTTCTCTCCCGCAACTCCAACAGACGAAACAGCTGTACCGGCACAAACTTTGTACCTAGAGACTGCCCTTTCCACGCACTGTCTGCCCATTATACCCAAACTGTTCTTGCAGTTACACAATAGTGCCGACTCCACTATGAATCAGGCGCTGGTGCACGCTTTCGGTGATGACGTACGCGCAGCAATGGTAGTTGGGTAGCAAGATCAGGCATGTCACGTCTTTTGCACTCATATTCTAAAGACGCTTCTTGATCATCAGGATACCTCCACTGGCCTTGAAATATGCTAGTCAGGGATGTGGTAGGGCTTCTGTACCCCTGGTGGTCTTTTGATCACGAAAAGATGCAGTTTTTTTCACAATTCCAAAAATGTGGGCCCTTAGACCTCCTCCGAGCTGCTCATCTCTGAAAGCACACCTGAGGCTTGTGCGGTGAGCCGTCAAAAATTATGCGAAGTCTTGTCGCAAACGTTTCACTGATGACCTCTTTGTGTGGCATATAGCACAGATGCTCAAAATGAAATGTTTCATTTTCCACGCTGCAGTTATCCTCGGTATTTTGCTTTTTAGTTTTGTCGCGGGCTCTCAAAGGTCCGTCGTTGGATGAGAGACGCCTGGCGAGTCCCCGAAGCCTTGACAGGGCTACTTTCCGATTGTCAGCCATGTGAATGAGAGGCGATTTCCCAGCCAACGTTTCTTCATAGCGCCCATATGAAAAGACTGCAGTACTCTGGAGGTTCTCGCTGACATTTGTGATGCTGCAACATTCCAGTGGTGTCGAGGTCCAATGATCTTTGCAAAGAGAAGGTGACTCCGTCGCTTTCGTGGGAGTTTGTTCGAAGGAATCACACTTGGCTGCTCGCTTTGTTTTGAATACTTATACCACTATGTATAGGGCCTTGCCGAGGCCAGACCCTTGTTGTGCTACTGGCTATGAATTCAGGATTTTCTTGTCCTATTTGCTTCTCTCGTACTTGGCATCAACTTCAAGAGTTGATCAGAGCCCATGAGCACACTCACGCCTGACCTACGAATAATGCCCAGATAATCCACTGGGTCCGCCAAATGTGTTCCTTCCGCAGCCATGTCTTGGGGAAATGTGATATTACTAGGTGGTTCAGCCATGCCTTCGCATATGAAAGGCACGACTATGCCTTCGATATACGCCGTAAGGCTAGATAGTTCGCCTATCGAGCCGTAAGGCTCGATAGTTCGTAAGGCTGGATGGTTCGCGGCTTACCCTTCCTCTAAGAGTGCATGGACCCGATGCTAAAATAAAAGACAGTCCAAACAACAACAACAAAAAAGTCCGTCATCTTGCATAGTAAGGTTTCAAGCGAACCACGTGGACGACTTCGGGCCGCGTTTGTCGTCGTGATGTCCCGAATCGCCATCGCGGATCACCTCACAGGTAAGTTGGTCGACACGTCATAGAATCTGGTAGGGTCTGAAATACCGTCGCAGAAGCTTCTCCCTGAGCCCGCGTCATCATAAGAGAATCAAACCCACACGATCACCTGGGTGGTACTCCATGTCTCGGCGTTGGAGGTTGTAGCGCCCGCATCAACAGCTGCTGGTCCGTTGTACGAACTCCAGCGAACTGGCGGGCCTCGTCCGCACGCTGAAGGTATACTTGGACGTCGGGGTTGAGGTCATCGTCTTCTACATGCGGAAGAATGGCGTCAAGCATCGTAGTCAGCAGTCTTGCGTAGACAAGCTCGAACGGCGTCAGTTGCGTAGTTTCCTGGATAGTCGTGTTGTACGCAAACGTGACATATGGAGCACTTTGTCCCAAGTCTAATGTTTGAACGTCGATGTACATTGACAGTGTAGCGACACCATCGTCATCGTAATCATCAGCGCCACAATCATCATCACGGTGACCGGCCAGCGTCATAAGTTCCACGCGCTAAAGATCGAACGTCGAGTCAGCAGCTGCGCGGCCGCACGTCCGCACCGATCCCACTCCTGGCCGGGCCAACTTGACCTGAATAGAGGTAGGAGCCCACCAACTGAGTCAGCTTCCTACAAGTGGTGACCCGGACGTTCCCTACGAGTGGTGACCGGGGAGTTCCGCACCTGTTCCTCGACCAGCGGCACACCGACATGGCGACGTGGGGGGACCCGCCAATACCGGCGTTCGAGCCACGCTACCCAAGAGGATGGTTCTTGAAGTTCGAGGCTGTCCTCTGGCTCAACCACGTCAGCATACAGCCTCTGAAGCACTCCATCCTCTGGGAGACGCTTCCGCTAGAGCTCCGCTGCGTCCTCGTCGTCCTACCACCGCCAAGCGCCACCCCCTACGATGACCCTCCCTGCTGCCGTGCTCACGCACTGCGGCTTCAGTGACAACCGCTCTCGACCGCCTGCAGAAGAGGTAAATGCGCAGCCCACGCACGCTTCGCCGCAGGGCATTGTACCCTCTCCACCATCCGCGTCGTCTCCTGTCAGTAGTGCCACCCCCTGGACCTCATCTTCAGCAAGGCAGCCTCACCCACGCGGACGGGACTTGCAGCCGATGACGTCACGGATGCCCACCAGTCACACCCCGCCAAACCTATTTTTCTACCACGCCATGCAAGGGCTCCGGTGAGCAACTTTGCTCCGTCACCGGCCAATCATTCCAAAACTCGTCTCCTGCTCCGCCACAATTGCACGATAAGTCCACCACGATGCACGTTGTCGCTCCCAACGCCAACGACGACGAATTCGCGTCTCCCGTCCGGCTGCAGTCAACACCGCACCTGGATTCTCAAGGACGTGAAAATGCTACCAGTGACGACTACATCCCGTCGCTCCGGCTACCAGCGCAACGCCCACAATTCTATGCACAAGCGCACGTTGCAGCACACCTAGGCCCAAAACGGCGAAACCGGGCTACCGCTCGTGACTTGGATGACCATACCACGGCCACATAATCAGCGCCAGAAACATCATCACGGTGACCGGCCAGCGTCATCAGTTCCACGCGCTACAACAGCATATCCGCGATCGTCTTGTTCAGACGTTCTGTTAGTCCATTCGTTTGGGGGTGGTACGCCGTCGTTCTTCGGTGATCCGTGTTGCTGTAGCGTAAGATTCCTTGCATAAGCTCCACAGTAAAAGCCGTTCCGCGGTCGGTGATAAGGACTTCAGGGGCTCCATATCGCAGCACAACTTGGTTTTATGAAGAACTTGGCGACTCCTTGATTGATTGATTGAGGGTTTTAACACGCCGACGCAGCGCAGGCGATGAGGCACGTCGTAGTGGAGGGCTCCCGATTAATTTTGACCACCTGGGGATCTTTAACGTGCGCCGAAATCTCTTACGCACGGGGGTTTTTGCTTTTCGCCTCCTTCAGAAAAGCGGCCGCCGCGGCCGTTGGCGACTTCTTGTGCAGTCCCCCTCGGAAGAGCGGCGGTCTCGGGGTAGCGCGTCAAGTAGTCTGTCGCTGCAACAATCCACTTGTTCTGTGATCGTGACGTAGGGAACGGGCCTAGAAGGTCTATTCAATCTGTTGGAAGGGCTTCGACGGGACGGCAATTGATTTCAGAAAGTCCGCCGGGTCTTGTCGGCGGTGTTTTCGTCGCTGGTAGTCACGCCAACTAACGTAGTGGGTGACGTTGGATGTAAGACGGGGCCAGAAGTACTTCATTTTTGCTATATATTTCGAGCTGTGCCGTGATGTCCAGAAGGCGGGTCGTCGTAGCACGCTTCCCACTTTTCGTCATGGAGGTCTGCGGGGACGACAAGTAGATTAGTCGTTCTCGTTTCCGGGGCTGAAATTCTTCTTCACGAAGACGGAGTGTTTGAGGCTGAATGCTGGTAAGTTACGTTTGAAGGTCCTAGGCACGGCGACATTGCGTCCTGCGGGGTAGTCTATCATGGCATGCAAGTCGGGGTCGGCACGCTGCTGGGCGGCTAGGTCACTCTAAGTCACGACTCCGAAGAACGCGTTGTCTTTATGGGAGTCTTATGGTGGTGGGTCGACGAAGGCGCGGGACAGGCAGTGAGCGTCGCAGTGTTTCTTGCCGGATTTGTAGACGATTGTAACGTCGAACTCTTGAAGGCAAAAGCTCCGCCGCGCAAGACTGCCAAAGGGGTCCTTCAAATTGGCGAGCCAACAGAACGCATGGTGGTCTGTGACAACCTTGAATGGTCTACCATACACGTATGGGCAAAATTTTGAAAATGGCCCAAATAATACGAGGCACTCTTTTTCAGAGGCTGAGTAACTTTTCTTCTCGTTCGACAGACCACGGCTGGCAAAGGCGATCACTTTTTCGCAACCGCTCTGCTTTTAGGACGAGAACGGCTCCCAAGCCTATATCACTGGCGTCGGGTGCATTTACGTTTCAGCGTTTTTGTCGAAATGATCTAGAACGGAGGGCTTTGCAGGCTTGAAGAATTGAAGAATGCTTTTTATTGGGCGTTTTCCCAGGCGAAATGGGTGCTATCTTTTGTCAGGCGCGTGAGTGGCTCTACAATGCGTGCGAAGTTTGCGACAAAGCACCTGTAGTATGCGCGCAGTCCGAGAAATCTTTGCACGGCCTTTTTGTTTTTCGGTCTGGGAAGTTCACTATGGCTGATGTTTTCGCCGGGTCAGGCAGTACTCCTGCGGTGTTGACGACGTGTCCCAAAAACTTGAGTTCCTCGTAAGCGAAGCGGCACTTTTCAGGCTTCAGTGTTAACCCCGAAATACGAATAGCCTCGAGTACAGACTCCAATCTTGCGAGGTGTTCGTCGAAATTTCGGGCGAATACCACAACGTCGGCGAGGAATACGAGACAGGTGTGCCTCTTCAGGCCAGCTAACGCAGTGTCCATGACTCTTTGAAACGTTGCTGGTGCCGTGCACAGCCCAAACGGCATCACCTTGAAGTCGTATAGACCATACGGGGTTATAAATGCAGTCTCTCTCTCTCTCATCCACTTCAATTTGCCAGTACCCGGCCTTCAGATCCATCGTTGAGAATTGCTTCGCAAAGCAGAGGTGGTCGAGGGCGTCGTCGATTTGTGGCAGGGGGTACACGTCCTTTTTGGTGATTTTGTTCAGTCGCTGGTAGTCAACGCAGAACCTTAAAGTGCCGTCTTTTTTCTTCAGGAGTACGGTGGGCGCAGCCCACGGACTTTTCGATGGCTGTATAATGTCATTGGTGAGCATGTTATCGACTTGAGTCCGGATGGCTTCGCGCTCGTGTGAAGAGACACGGTACGGTGACTGCCAGGTAGGTCGGGCTCTATCTTCTGTTATTATTCGCTGCTTCGCCAGAGGTGTCTGACGTAATTTTCAGTTCGACGAAAAACACTCGCTGTAGCGACGCAGCAAATGCAATAATTTCTTTCGTTCTTGTTGCGGTAACGCCGGATTCACGTCGAAGGGATACGGAACCTTGAAGGTATCTTCGGGTGAGCGTTGAAAATGGCGACCGCAATCACATCACTTGTTTCTTGCGTTTATTCGAGGAACGCAATTGCAGCGCCCCTGTTTAAATGCTGGTATTCATCGTTGAAATTAGTGACCAAAACTTGGGATTGGCGTTGCTTAAAGCACGCAATGCCTCTTGCGACGGAGACACCGCGGTCGAGGAGCAACCTTTGTCACTCTCTACCATAGCGTCGACGTCAGGAATAGCATCTTCACAGTAAACCATGATAATCAAGCTTGCGCGGGGTGGCAGGGTGACATGATCATCGGCGAAACTTACAGCAGCACGGTGTTCGGTGTTCGGTTCCGGCGTCATGGAGTGATCGGAGGAAAAAGATATGGACTTGGCCTGTAGATCAATTATTGTACCGTTGTCCGTCAATTCCGAGGATAACGTCGCGGGAGCAGTTAGGCAAAATGACGAACGCCGCAGGGTACGTTTTGCCGTCTAAGGTGACGCGCGATGTGCACGTGCCACTTGGCGTCACGAGGTGGCCTCCTGGCTGTGCGAACTTGCAGACCATCCCATCTGGTGATAACTTTCCTCAGCTTAGACGCAAATGGTCCGCTCATTACGGAGTAGTTAGCTCCCGTGTTTTTTTTTTTTTGAGGGCGACTTCATCAAAAGCGTCGATGGACACCTTGACGTCAGATGCCGCCTTGCTCGAGTTCCGGGTGCGTCGAGGCGTCGAATCTCGGCTTGTGCATGTTGACGGCCGCGCAGTGTGCGGCGGAGTTGGGTACGCCGACGCACACTGCGCGTCGTGCACACTGCACACGTTGCACACTGCGCACGTTTGGTACGCCGATGTGTGCGTCGGCGTTGGGTACGCAGTGTGCGTCATGTTGGGTACGCGTCTCGCCGAGTGGCTGTCATCCGGTCGTGTTCGGGAGTCTCGTCACGGTTAGGTCGGGTTGTCGGGATGAGGGCATGTCGTGAATTCCCTGTCTTCAGGAAGTCGCTGCGTCGTTGGAGGGTTTTCATTTCTCTGCCGTTGTGCAACTTTACCTCCCGAAGTTGCTGCTTTTAGTTTACCCTACGTGGGCTAGGAGACCTTCCATTGAGAAGTCAGCATTGCTACGGCGGTTTGGCGATTGGTAGGGGTAGGGCGACGGCGAGCGGTTGAAATGGGCTGTGCACGGCTGGTTTGAGATAGGTAGTCGTCGATCCCACGTGGTCGTTCCCCAGGGAGAGGGCGAGGTGCGTCGCCGGAGAAACCACGGTATCCGAGCCTCTTGTATGGGCAACGACGATAGATTTGATCGGCCTCTCCGCAGTGGTAGCACAGCGGAAGATTATCGGCGGTTCGCCAAACGTCGGTCTTTCTTGGAGTATGCTTTTGGGCTGTGGACGGCGGTACGGTGGACGGCGGCAACACTGGGGATGGCAGCGAGAGTGGATTGGCGGTACGGCGGAGCTTCTTGTAGACGGGCTGGAGCAGGGTGGGGTCGACAAACAGCCGTGGAGTAGGTCATCGCCTGCGGCTCACGGGTGCCTCGGATGGCATAGCAGTGCCCAAGGCGTGTTGAACCTCTTCGCGGATGACGTCAGTCAGGGAAGCCACTTGAGGTTGCGGTGTCGTGGAAAAATTTTCCGAAGCTCCTCCCTGACCAGTGCTCGGATAGTCTCGCGCAGTGTGTCGGAGCTTGTAGCCCCGCACCGATCGTCTCAGAAACCAGCGCGTTGACCGGGCGATCGTACTGCCTCGTTCAAACTTCCAGCGTCTTCTCCATCGCGGCCGCCTCAGGCGCGAATTCGGTCACCGTCTTAAGAGGGTTGCGGACAAGGCAAGCAAAAAGCTCCTGCTTTACCCCTCGTATGAGAAACCTTAGTTTCTTTTCTTCTGCCATCTCCAGATCCGCCCGTCGAAATAACCTCTTCATCTCCTCAACAAGGATCACTACCCCTTCGTTGGTGTGTTGCATGCGTGATTCTAGCAAAAGTGCGGCTCGCCCTTTCGCACGACGGTGGCTAACGTTTTAAGCAACTCGTTCTCTGAAGAGAGCCATGTCAGTCAAAAGAGCTTTCATGGGTTCTCGAACCAAGTTCGAGCTGCATCCTCCAAATAGAAGAAGACATGCCGAAACGATTTCTTCGTCATTCCACCTGTTAAAGATCCGAAAACGCTCCACTTCATCCAACCAGTCCTCAGGGTCTTCCGTGGGTGAACCATGAAATGATGGTGGTTCCCGGGGTTGCTGCAGAACTACAGGGTGGCTCGTGGTCATCGTGGATGCGTTGTTCATGGCAACGGCTGTGACGGCTTCCGCCTTCAATTTATTTGGCAGTAGTCCAAACTCCGGCCTCTAGGCCTTGCTGTCGGCGGCTGGCACGAGTTGGGCTTGCTTGACTACTTGAAGAGTGTTGAGGGTGCATGTACCTAGCCCCTCCACCAGATGTCACATTTGCCAAGACGACGCTAGTTGTCTTCAAGAAAAAACAAGTTTATTGGAGCGAACTTATGCTGCGCTAACAACTCAAAGAATACAAGGCGGCGATACAGCAATCACCAAAGTGACGTGCGTAAACTCGTGTCGGCGATTCTAATGCCATGGCGTTTGCTCTGCATGCTTTTATCTCTCGGCGTGAGTGTTTTCAGAACCGTCGATTTACATCCAGAACATTGTAGATCAAAGAAGATCATTTGGGCTAGTGACCTTAGGGCGAGACAGTCTGCTTATCTGAGTGTGATAGCCCGTGCGGCATAAAAATAAAAAATGGAAGCCACGCTTCGCTTGGAATGCAGATAACACAGCCGGCGTGGCCAGGCAGCAATAACAAACAATAAACTTATACATGGTTCGCGACAATACCATCAAGAAAAGCGATTTCCTTGCGCAACAGCGATATTGAAGCAACGCTAATGCAACCCTACCCCGCGCGCATAATTTCACGCGCCTCCATTATCTCCCGCGTAAGCGAGTTACGGCTCCTACCGAGCATCTTTGTTTTTTTCACAAATGAAGCAGGCTTACAGTCACGGCAATAAATACCAAGATACCCGCTCATCAAGTTGGCGACGGAATGAAGCACACCACTCCCTCCGTGCAGGCATTGAACTTACTTTGGTGCTTCGTGCGGCACCCTTCTCTTCTTTGCGAGTGCTTTGAGCCTCAAGACAAAGCGCTGCAAGCTTTTCGGGCGCAAAAAAAACACATTCGTCCCTGCACGTCGAGCGATACGCTTGAGGTTGTGGCTCAGCTGGTGGGTGTAAGCTTGTTTATTTCGCATCGTTCAACGGAAGTTCTCTACTAGCCTGAGAGAAAAACTCCCAAAATATTTGTCTCGGTGGTCCAAGCAAGGGCATCGTATCGCAATATAAATTGCAGTAAAACATTATTACAATACAACAGATCGGTGACACTGGCGAAAAAAATTTAGTTGACCAAGTAATGTAAAGTAGCCTCAAACTCAGTGAAGTATCTAAAGATTTCTACAGCCTTCCGAATGATCGGTTATTGACGGCTTGGTTGCGAGGAATAATCAACGTGCCGATAGAACCGGACGGCTGTGTCTACTATGATGTGCGCAGCCAGGTATGAACCGAAAAATTGCGTTTAATTTCTTTACACGACATAAATCAATCTATTAGGGCATTGCGTGGCTTTTTCTGGACAACATGCTGCAGCCGCATGTTTCATGTTTTTTGTAGGGACATGAGTTTTGGCAGCAACGGCATAATGTTTTTGCGTCGCTTAATGCATATGCTACGAAATTGGCATGCCATGACTCATAACCACTTGGTATGAACCATTCACAACAATTTCTCAGAACAATAGAATGTTTTCAGCAAGCAACGTTTTCTGAACCAATTATATTGCTGCCTGTAAATTCGTGAGCCACACCAGCTTGCAAATAAACGCTTGAACACAAACCCTTCCCACAGCATTTTATTTTTCTAATCGGGGTAAAGGTGTGCCAACATGCCCACTCACACAAGGGCACAAAGGGGTCGTATGTACAGGGTACTGCTCGTTACATTTTTTGGTATTGTACCAATCCTCTATTCTTAGCCATTAAACGCCATGGCCAAAAGGCGCATGATAATTTGTAGCAAAAAACGCCGCTGTTATATTGTCCGCTTCCAATAAAGGCTTCTTTCAGGTTTATGCGCGGGGTACAAGCATAAATTGTCTAATTAACAGTGATTTATGGATTATAAAAATAAGCTTCATGCCAAACTAGAATGATAAGAACGAAGCACTTACCTCCTCTTCCTGCAACCTGTAATTGCGAAAATTGTCGGTCACGGACTCATTAGTTACTCGCTGCCAAAGGTGTCTAAGCTATTGTTTTTTAAAAAGCTTTCTGAATTTTTAGCATACGTTATTCGACATCAACGGCTACTTCTTTTTAATAGTTCTGATACGGTCTTTCCCCCGGGTATCTGTTATCTGTTCCACTGTCCAAAAACTCCAGAATGTCGATTAAGACTAGCGGTAGTACCTGGCGATGCCTGGGTGGGCCACTATACTAATGGCACTAATGGGTATAAGTCGTGTTGAGATACTTCTTACTTGCCAAAATTAGGCAATTCACCCTTGAATTTGCACGCAGTTAGAAACTCCTGCCATGCTGTATACAGTGGCTCACATCAGAGCCGTGTGGTAAATAGAACAGCCTAGAAAAACTCATCTTTTATTCCAACTCTCCTGAAAAAATTGTACCAAGTTGGTGCACCCAAATAACATTATCCTTGGGACCTGTCGCCCTAGAAGGTATTAACTCTACCCATCAGTTGCAGTTTTATGATAAATTAGCTGAGCTCCTACGGGATGCTCATAACTGGAGAATGTTCAAACGGATGGCAAGTGCTATGCGATCGTTGGAAAATAAACCTGAACTTCTTGTCAGAGGCGCATAAGTCCAAAATTCCGTAGTCCTCTTTATGCGCTGGTCCTGTTCACCCTGTTTATGCGCTGTATCCTCTTTATCGTGAAATCGGTTTTCGGACAGCTGCATGGGCGGAATTTGTAAGCAACAACAAATCGAATGTATCAACGTTTGGTATTGTTATAAATGAACATGTAAAAACGCATAGTCTTCACAAAATCCTGATTGTCCCTATTAGGTGGGTGTTATCGAAAAATCTTGTGAAACAGTCTTTATGTGGGTGTGTAAGTTACCCATTTTAACAAAAACCATTTAAATATCAAGAGTGATTGATTTGATTGATTGTAGGGTTTAACGCGCCGACGCAACGCAGGCGATGAGGCGCGCCGTAGTGGAGGGCTTCGGATTAATTTTGACCACCTGGGGATCTTTAACGTGCGCCGAAATCTCGTACACACGGCGTTTTTTGCTTTTCGCCTCCATCGAAAAGCAGCCGCCGCGGCCGGGAAAATATCAAGAGTGGCCTGCGCCAACAAAATAATACCCGAAAACATTCTTAGCCACTTTTCACTCCTCCCTGGTATAATTTTACATTTTGAAGCAATATAAACCCCTACACCATAATACACTGTGTCATGTAATTTGAAGTGTTTGCGCAGGAAGTTTTACTAGGCGTTGGCATCATCTGCTGGGCCTTTTCGGCCCATTGACGTGCCATATCATGAAATTCCTTTCGTGCTTGCACAGGCGACGCTGGTAGATATACTAAACCTTGTATGTGGATTAGTGTAACCATCATAAAGCGAACACAAAGCGGGCAAATCAATCAGTGAAACATTTATTGGAGACTCTTTAGCAGCACCCCTTCTTGTCCCGAAATGCAGATCGGCCTAATAGTGTTGGTTAGGGCCGAAACGAATAAAACCATAACAGTGCTTTAATGATTTTTTCGATGGAGGACCAGTCCTTCAACTGAGTAACGTAAAACCTAGAAGCACGCACGCTTATATAGATGCGGCAGGTGTGCTACAGTGCACCCTTGTTAAGAACATAGATGGCTGGTTGGGGCTAGGAACAGGGAAGGAGAGGGCACTATACATGTGGGTACAAACTTTCGTGACGTTGTGCTCCTCCATCTCTCCGCATAAAAAAAAGAAGAAAATAACAAAAAAGCACCGTTTCAAAGTAACAGGGATGTGGTCCTACGGGCGACAAAATCCTTTTCTAAAGTGGAAAGCAGCAACCAACTTCTTACTTCGAAGAAGACAGTGTGGGGAGCTCGTGAAAATAGACACTTCACGTACAAAAAATAGGAATAACGAATAAGTGCAGCGAACGCTCAACATGACGAAATGCGGAGTAAGCTGACTCACAAGAACAAACATATACAGAACGGAGGCCGCTGTGACCCATCTATTTTTGAAAATTTCCGATGACCTACTGCATGAGGAATGGCATGGCAGTACAGAAGTTTACAACCGTCTAGGCGCAGACGTGCCAGCAACACAACCAATTACAAGAATATGTACTTGTGATAGGCAGGTATGTCCTGCGTGGCAATTACTATAAAATTGGTTACGAGTAGCTGTCGAGAAGTTTCCGTGTAGACGGCCAAATCCTGTCACAGAAGAATGGAGGCATGTAAAAAGTGCGGAATAACAAATTTTACCGTAAAATAAACTGTCAAGAAGCGGAGCCGTGGGGAACCCGCGTTAATGGCGAATAGCTAATAACCCGCGACACGTGATTCCCGCCCGAAGGGTGCGTTTTTTGCGGTGACAAATGTACCCACCAAAAGGGGCTGGCAACTGCCGTGACTGCCCCCCTGCTCTCCACTAGAGTTTTAGGTGGGAGCGGAAGTACTGGGAATAAGCTGCTATTCCACTAAAACAGAGAGAAACAAGAAATAGAGGCAGGGAAAAAGGTATGGCGGTCGACAAGTGCTGGGTAGAGCGAATACAGAAAAGTGCAACGGTTTAGGTACCCAATAACGACGACAATTTCCCCACACTCTCATAATGCCTGGAGATGCGGATGTGAACTTGGAAATGAGGGTATGATAGCGGATTAGTCGATGGTTTAAGAACGAAACACAGATTGTAATATTGCAGCTTTGAGGTGCTCAAAAGCGTGCTCAGAAAGGATAACTTTTTCGTCAACGAGAGAGATGGCAGAGTTTTGGAATGGGGCGTGTGATATAATACTTAGTTCTGAACACTTTGTGCTTGCCCGATGTATGGTATGTGGAACCCCCTGCACTCGAGCAAACATACTACATTGGTATATAAATTTCAGGTTTGCACTGACTTTGAAACGAACGTTAGAAGCGGTACCAGACCATCCGTATTATTGTGGACATATGCGTGCATATTTGACACGAGGCTTCCTGCAAGGATGCATCCTTGATTAGATAGGGCTGCATCCAGCAAGTACTGCGCCCAAATTAGGAACTCCGCCTGAGTCCTTATTTGGACGAGGTTAGGACATCCAGAAAGTTTCCTGTTTTTCCTGTACACAACCGGAGCGGGCTCTGGAAAAAATACGTTTTCGCCGCTCACTTTGGGTGAGAATAGTATAGTGTTTTTTAGTATAGACAAGCCTTTGGAGCAGTTGTGGAGTGCGTTAGTAATAAGTTCGTTTGGGGGGTGTCGTGGGAGGTATGTACCTGTGAGAACATCTGAGCAGGAAACAAAACAAGCGCAAGAAACAAGTGCAGGAAACAAAAATACCTTCGCATCAATACACGACAAGGTGGTGGGGAAACATCCCCGCTGGTAGCGTAGTGGTCACCGAGATCGGTATTCTGGAGGTCGTGGGTTCGGATCCCACCCGGCGGAAATTTTGTCACCACTTTCTTTCTGTCTCAAAACATTCTTCATCTGTTTTATGACCTACCTCATTCCTCCCATTGCTTTCGAGGTTTCCCTGACTGCCAACCCTTATTCTGTATCTATATATTTATTTGATGTTCCACAGAGAAATGTAGCAGTAGGTGGAGTTTGACTGTGTCTCTGATTAGCTACCAAGAGACGATGCGGTGCGATAGTGATCGACGCGGAAGAAGAGGTTGCCAATAAAGTTGTTAGGTTACACTGGCCGACAGGATTTTCCATGCAACCCCGCATGATGACAACATCCAAGAAAGTCATCATCGTCCCGAAGTACTCGGGAGCTAACGACGATGTTACCTTTTACAAGTGGCTCGCACTATTTGATGTGAAAACCGCGGCCACTGCATGAAGCGAGCGAGACAAGCTGTGACAGTTCTCCGATTACCATGAACGTGATGCTTTCCTCTGGTACCTTGCCGAGGTGTTCGGCACTGGTGCTCCTTGGGAGGACCTCGTTGCATGCATGACCGAATGTTTCGCAAGCGCCACCGCGGATCCATTCTGTCAGTTCATTCATTGTCGCTTCAAATCGGGCCAGATCCTCAAGGAGTATACGACAAAAAATGTGTCTAGATGCTTTGCTATCCTAAAGGACGTGCACCTAATATCAGAGGTCATCGACGGTCTCCCCACCAAGTCAACTTGACGAGCGAGTCGATCCACGCCATGGTCGATGTCGTAGTTTGCCGCTCCGAAATAAGAAATGCGATGCGTACAATTCCTGCCTAAATAGCGTCTTCATTGATGGAAAGCCTCGTCATGTCCCTCTCCGACAGCGGCACGGGATTCACCGCAGGCAAATGGAACCAGTTCCCTAATACAACATTATTACCTCACACAAGTTCACACGTCCGTAGTGTTTAGCCGTAAACAAGCACACTGATCCTCATCATCATATCAGCCTATATACGCCTACTGCAGGGCAAAGGCCTCGCCCATTATCCTACCATAACCCCGGCCCCGTGCTAACTGCAACCAATAACTCCCCGCCAACTTCTGTATCTCATCGGCCGTCTAATTTTCTGTCGCCCCCTGCAACGCTTGCCTTCTCTAGGAATACACTGTGTTACCCCTAATGACCACACGGTTGCCTTGCCTTTGCCTTACATGCCCTGCCCACGTCCATTTGTTTTTCTTAATGTCCCCTAATATGTCCTTACACGCGTTAGATCCCTGACCCACTCCTCTCTCTTCTTGTCCCTTAATGTTACACTTATCATCTTCGGTTTGATTGCTCCCTGCGTCCTCAATTTAAGTTGAACCCTCTTAGTGAGCCTCGAACTTTCTGTCCCTAACTGAGTACCGGTAAGATGCAGCTGTCGTAGACTTTTTTTTTCAGGGACAATTGTAGGCTGCCATTAATTGTCGGAGAATGCCTGTCGTATGCACTCCACCCGATTCTTATCCTTCTAATTATCTCTGCCTCACGGTTTCGATTCATGGTGACAACTTGGTCTACGTAGATATATTCTTGTCTCCACTGAAAAATAACGACAAACCACGAAAGCCATGGACACGCGTCCTTCCTGACATTATCGCTTAGTACAAGACGCCTCAAGTGGTCAATGGCTACACACCATCGTTTATCATGTACGGCACACCATCATAACGATGCCTCCTCTCCAGTGCTGTCGAAACCCTGCAAGAAGACTGCGCAAATGCAGTCCGCAATTCCGTCGAGTATCACGAGAGAATCCTTATCTACGACAAGAAGTTTCTGCCGTCATACCTCCAAGTGGGAGACTTTGTGTTATACGAGACACCCTGGCATCCCAAACGTGGCAAACTCTGCCATAATGGAAGGGCCGTATACTGTCCTACGGATGATCTCTGCGGTAAACTACGAAATCGACAGCAGCGTGACTCAACTCGGTCATCAGACTGACATTGTCCATGTGGGGAGGCTAAGACGATATTATCCGCCCCTACACCGAACAACTTTCCAGGGGGAGAGCGAAGCGTGTGACGTCCAGCAGAGGTTTGGTGCTGTGGAGTTTGCCAGCATGTGAGATTGGCCACCAAGGCATGGTGCGGTGCGATAGTGATGGACAATGTGAGAGAAGGTCGCAATAAAGGTGTTTCTTTGGTGGCTGCTATGTCTCTTGCGTCGCATATATATGGATCAATAAAACTTGGTAAGAGAGGGTAGGAAACAAACAAGAAAAGAAAATTTCGAACAAGGTAGAGACTACGATTGTTGCAAACGTTTCACCAAACAAACTTGCATTCGCCAGGAGCAAGGCAAGTCTGTGTTATGATATTTGCACACACCCACAAACACACACACCTATATATATATATATATATATATATATATAAATATATCTATATATATATATATAGAGAGAGAGAGAGAGAGAGAGAGAGAGATAAGGGTTGGCAGTAAAGAAAACTTCGGAAAGCAAAGGGGGGAATGCAGTAGGTCATATCAATAGATGAAGAATTCATTGAGTCAGAAAACAGTGGTGAAAACATCCACACCGGGTGCGCGTGTTTGAGCGCATTCAACATTAATCTGCACTTGTCGCGCTGTAGGACACTCTTATATATTGTCACGTCACAAAGCCGAGTACAGGTGGATGGGGGTGTTAATGATTGAAGAGCGGCGATCATAACAGCCAGCAGCCGAGGGTCCCAAGACAGAAGAAGAAGAACATAGAGCAACCTGGCCGATCCCCTCGCTCATAAAGCCGTGCAGCCGCTTAGCGGCGGGCAGCAGCTTGCTAAAAGCGTGAGCTCCCGAATAGCATATCATCGTGGCAATACCCCCCGCTTTTCAAAGCATCGTCTCGATGCTTACCTTATGTATATAGAATGTAAAAAAGACGCAGCAAAACAGCACGACGCAACACGCAAAAATTTTGCGGCCACTGTCAACGTGAGTGATACGGCTTCATCCGGGCAACATGAACCACTTTAGGGAGTGTCCTACTACGCGTTTACCGTAGTGGTTTCTTCGGGAGAACTTCACAGTTCACTGCGCTTACTTGGCGTATCACTTTGTAGGGTCCAAAATAGCGAACGTCAAAGTTTTTCCGAACGTCCTCGGAGCCGCTACGGCTCCGCACCCAGACTTGGTCACCGGGATTGAAAATTTGCTTGGTGGTGCCGTAAGTTGTAGCGGCGGGCATCAATCCCTTAGGTTGGTGACGGATGCGTTGTTTGCGCAAGTTGTCGGGCAGCTTCGGCGCGGCTAGCGTATTCCGTGCCGTCTGGACTAACCTCGTAGATTTCATCGGGGAGCAGCATCCCATCCAACATAATTGTCACATCGCGGCCGTGGACCAAACCGGAAAGAAGTGAAGTTTGTTGTTTCTTGAACTGCCGTATTGTATGCAAATGTCACTTACGGCAGTATGTCATCCCAGTTCTTGCGTGATATGCAGTGGTTTTGTGATGGTCGGAGTGAAGATGGTTGTGGTTCGTTTCCCCGAAGTCCGGTGTCGATCAGGAACCCAATCGCCCGGGCTCCGGTTGATTTGGCAGGAGGCTGGCAAGGCGATGATGTTGAAGTTCTTGGAGGCGGCGGTCGAATTGACGAACTCGAGGCGTTGGGGTTGATTAAGTGAAACGAATGTTTATATACAGCTATTTACAGTAGGAGCACTGGGTTACATGAGTAATATGAACGAAAAACTTCTAAATTCAGCTAGACGCTAGCTCCAAGTCCGCACAAATCACTTGAGCTTCCCAACTTCGTCTAACTCTTCCCATCGTCGGAGCGTACACAAACCGCTCGAGAAACGATTGGCCCAGACTCTGTCTCGCCGCAAGATCCGTCTAGTTGCCCGGTACGGCGCTGCCAACCCAAAACCTCCGACGCGATCTTAACCTCTAGCCTAGGGGGCTCACAAATCCCAACCTAGCTTTAACGGTCGAGGCTCCGTGTACGGCCGGGCACTTCCCAGCTCGGCGCTCAGACAAGAACATTTCCAACGGCCAAGTTCAGCCTTATAAGACCTCGAGATCACCCTCTCTCGGGAACGCCCCTGTAGCGTTCGTACACGCGTAAGGGAGTGCCCAAATTCCACGTAGAACAGCTGTCATTCAGCGCGCTACGGAATGTTCAATGAGGCGGCCGCCATCTTTGGGTCAACAGCGGGCGAGCAGGTGCGCGCGACCCCGCGGGGTAATGGCGAAAGGTCCGCGACAGTGCACTGTGCCAGCCGGGGCACGTTAGCAATGCTGTCTCGCATGGTGCGCGTTTCGACACCGGTAATTCCACCCACCTCTGCGCGTCACGTCGACGGTTCTCGGAACCCGGCGGCGCCGTCTGCGTTCTCAATGGGGGATTATCCCTGTTTTATTCGGTGGGCCAGACAATCCGTGTCCCGTGCGCGCCGTGACGAATTGGCGACGGCTGCGGCGTAGAGTCCACAGTGCTGAATCCCCAGACAGAGTGGCGGGTTCTCACGCGCAGCCCGGGCGCCACGCCGCTGATCTCAAAAGTGGACCTTACAGTCGGTAGGACAGGGTTTCATTACCTCTGGAGTAAGTGCTGCGGTGAACACTGTGCCTCTATTGGTTATGATCTGGCAACACGGTGAGGCTGAGCTCCTCACCTTCAATGAGGCATTTAACCCAGCCCATCCTAGTATTTCCCTTGCTCATTCCTATTCGGAACACAGTGTAAACTTTCTAGACGTCACCGTTACTACCTTCCAAAGTCGGCTTCAAACTAAACTGTATAGAAAACCGACAGACACGCGGCAGTATTTGCACTTCCGAAATAGCCATGTCAGACACTTCAGACAGCAATACCTTACAGCCACGCCCACCGATTTAGGAGAATTTGCTCAAACGAAGCTGTCGAAAACTCAAGACCGCCCTTCTGAATAAAAAATACCCGGAAAAAGTTATCGACGACGCTATTGTGCGAGCCAACCAATTAGACCGTAAACGAAATCTGTAAGAAAAAAGCCCCGAACGGGAACCCGCAAACTAACTTAGTTTTAACCCACTCATCCTCCGCTCCAAGAGTGTCAACCGTGCTAAAAAAACATCACAATATCGTAATGCAAAGTGACCGCTTAAAAAGCATATTCCCCGAACCACCACGCGTTGTCTACCGGCGTAATAAGAATTTAGGTGACTTTCTTACTAACTCTCGTATCAACCGACCGGCAACTACTGGCTGCATGCCCTGCAATAAACCCCGATGTAAAGTATACCCACACATGACCAATACACAGCGCGCCACCAGCAGGGCTTCAGACTACTACGCTAATATAAAAAGTAACTTTAACTGTGACTCCGCTAACGTCGTATATCTTCTAGAGTGCACTGTTTTTAGGCAACAATATATCGGCCAAACTGAAACGCCCTTTCGAATACGGTTCAGTAATCACCGCTCTCATGCAACAAGCTGCCCTTATTTGCCCCTGTCAAGACATGTAAACAGTCCCGGGCATGCATTTGAACATCTTAAAGCAACGATTTTACAATCCGCCTTCAAAACGCACCACGACCGCGAGGTTCGGGAATCTTATCTCATTTATAAGTTTGGGTCAGCCAGACTTGGAATTAATGAAAGTTACGAAAAACTAACGTGCTTACCCCTCGATTAAAATAGCCGGTTTCATAATTTTTATAATGATGTTCATTATTCCTACCCTCGAGTTTCCCATCAGAATTCGCAGAAACTCTCCTAATAAAGCAGCTTTATTAGCCTAATGCGGCTCAACAATGCCATTTGTACTGGGGAAGGAGGCCTCCTTTCCACCACCACTTTAGAATGTTTAACTCTTTGTGATCTATTCATGTTAACCTTTTGTGACCCACCTATTTCCAGTTAAGTTTTTAGCTTCTGTGAAATGCTCTTTTGTGCCCCCTATCTATTCTCTTCATCCGCGGGGGGCACACCGATCTTCGCTTCCGCCCGAACCAGTTTCCCAACCACCGAATACCTTACTGCATACTCTTCCCTTTCTTTTGAAACCGCGGTTGTCGTTGTCCAGTTTCCCGCATTGTCTGAACTTGCAGCCCGAGCGGCATACGTTGACACGTTGACCCCGTCATGGTGCAACCTTGAACGCTGCTTTTTTAACACGACCCGTTTTTCTCTCTCTCGCTCCCCCCCCCCTTTTTTTTCTTTTTTTTTGTAACATAGGCGTAGCCCGACTGTATGCACACTCTCCATTTCCGAAACATTTTCCGCTCCTTCTCACAGTTTTTATGCAAACCTATATAAGAATGTGTTCGAAATCTTTGCGACATCAAAATCATGATAACTTTACTCTTATGAAGGCAAGTCCCGTTGCCGCTACGTATGTAAACCTTGTTCTTATTGTTCTTGCTGTGTGTCCGACTCTTTACTTATACTATATATATATATCATGAAGTACAGTCTTAGGTTGCTGCAGCAATGCGCACAAAGTAGTAAACTTACGCTCTTCGGGGACTTTCAGACTTTATTTCCAATGTTTAAAACCTGAGAAAGCTCTTCCTCAGGAATGAAAGCTTTGGGAAAACATCGTACGGGGCGCATGGTAGGGGCGGCACCCAGAAACACAGGCTACATGGGAAACCAACACACAAAACGACCACACACACCATAAAGAGCTTATTCTGCCAAAGGCAAGCGAAAACGACCCCCCCAAAACAAACAAAACAACGAAAAAAGAGGGGAGGGGGGCACGAGGAATATACCGCATGAAGGCGAGTGGTGGGTATGACAGGAAATGTGACAAATTCGTGGGTGGCGAGAGGACGAAAAACAGTCTGGTGTCTCCAAGAGAGAAAACACTACAAGCACATGCCGCCACGAGGAGTGAGTTTACATGCGCGTCACCGGTAACAAGGATTAACTACCGACCGTCTTCACCGGCAAGGTGAAGAATGCAAGCGGGACCCTTTACGGTGTCTGAAGCCCACGAAGCCTCCGCGACTTTGGGGGTACTAGAAAAAGCCAATGAGGGGGCCGAATTGAGATGTCCCCCGTCCCCGCCTTCGGCCTCCCTCTGTACACGGCGTGACGTGAAAACGTAGCCGACATGCTACAAGGAAACATCCTTCGGCCATCCCCCAGCGCATGGTTTTTCCCCGTGGTTTTAGAGGGCAATAACGATGATTCCGTGCGGTTTTGTGTAGACTATCAGGCTTTGGAACAAGACCACCAAGAAGGTTGTTTATCCGATACCGCGTATAGATGACACACTCGATTGCCTACACGGGCGGAATTTTTTGCCATCTTAGAACTGCGATCTGTTACTGGCAGATACCCATGCACGAGCCCGACAAAGACAAGACAGCGGTTGCTACTCCAGATAGCTTATACCAGTTTAACGCACTGCTTTTCGGTGTATGCAACGCCCCAGCCATGTTTGAGTGCATAATAGATGCAGTCCTTTCGTGGTCTTTAATGAAATATGCTTGTGCTACCTGGATGAGATTGTTGGTTTTTTGCCTAGATTTCCTAAACATCTCCGGCATCTCGACGAAGTTTTGACTAATCTGTCCAAAGCCGGCCTGACACTGAACACCAGGAAATGGCACTTCGACCGCAAATATCAAAGTTCTCGGTCGCATTGTCAGAAAAGGTGGTATACGGCCCGACCCAGAAAAACATTTTGCTGTGGTGAATTTCCCTCGAACTCAACTGCAAAAACCCCTTTGCAGTTTCCTTGGTATGGCATCATATTTCTGCCATTTTGTACGCAATTTCACTACCATGGCTTCACCCCTCAATGAGCTCATGCATTCCGGTACCCCTTTTGTCTGGAGTGACGACTGTGAGAAGGGTTTTTAAGACCTAACGCATGCACTTACTTCTGGGCCTGTACTTTTGCCATTTCGATGACTTGCAGCCAACCATACTGCATACTGATGGCAGCAGGCATAGAATTGGCGCCGTCTTGCTACAAAGCGATGCTAACTAGCGTGAATTAGAGGTTGGAAACACAAGCCGCTCACTGACGTCCGCAAAAAAAGAACTACCCCAGCCTAGAGCAAGAGTGCCTGCCTGTTTTGTGGTCTGTACAAAAGTTTCCGGCCATACCTCTAAGACCGACATTTCAAAGTCGTTACAGATCACCATGTCCTGTGTTGACTGTCTTCTTTGAAAAACGTTTGAGTACGACTTGGGCACTGGATTCTCCGCTTGCAAGAATATAACTTCGCGGGTGATCTATAAGTCTGGTCGCAAGCTTCTCGACGCGGACGCGCTTTCCCTGTGTCCGCCAGTGAAGTATTCAGATGATGTTGCCCGAAATTCCAGTGTGCCATCTTTGCCCTTTGCACCTTTAGATATTCCCATCAAAAATACCCCCGACTTGGTTGTCCATCAACGCTGAGGCAGTTATGGTTGGACAATAATTGATCGACTCACCGGCTCCACACGACCCTCGAACATCCGCCTACGTCGTCAGCTGCGGCACTTTTAGCTTCTGGATGGCGCACTGTACTGAATCAACCACCACACCACTGGAGCTAGATGAGTTCAGGGTGTGCCCCGTTTCCTTCGCCACCACATTTTGGAAGCTTTGTACGATGGCCCGACTGCAGGTCACCTTGGATTCCCGAAGACCTATGACAGCGTCTGAGGAATGTTCTTAGGGCTAGGGCTTTCTACAAGTGTTGCCAAATACTTCGCCTCTTGTGTGCCTTATCTGCACGGGAAGCACTCTACATCACCTCCTGTCGGTCTCCGCCAGCCTCTTTCGTTTCCAGCGAGCCCGTTTGAAGTGGTCAGTATTGACCTTTGCGGTCCCTTGCCTACGACAGCTGCACTGACTATCCAGCGATGACGCTGGTAGTCACTACCATGGATCACGTGACTCGCTACGCCGCAACCGCTACACTTCCTTGAGCTAGTGCTACTGAGATCGCTAACTTCTTAAACAACATTTCTGTCGGCCTACGCCAGCCTCTTTCGTGTCCAGCAAGCCCGTTTCAAGTGGTCGGTATTGACCTTTGCGGTCCCTTGCCTACGAAAGCTGCAGTGACTATCCAGTGATGATGCTGGATAGTCACTTACATGGATTACGTGACTCGCTACGCCGCAACCGCTCCACTTCCTTGACCTAGTGCTCCCGATATCGCTACCTTCTCCTTAAGCAACATATTTTCGACGCAACGGAGCGCCCCGCATTTTGCTAAGCGATCGAGGCAAGACATTTCTGTCTCAAATTTCGCCTACTTGCTTCGAGCTTCGAACACCTTTCACAAGCTATCTAGAAACAAACGGCCTCACAGGACGCTTCCATCCAAC
>JABSTR010003450.1:0-38602 GCA_013339765.2 Haemaphysalis longicornis | reverse complement strand
TTTGCTCACACATGCTTTTCCGCAGAGCTTGCTGGGATGCTTAAAGGCTGGAATACGTGGAGCGAACTTTCACGACAAAGTTCGCGCGGCGGGAAATCTCTGAGCTACCGTACTTGTCCAATTCTACGCGCCCCCGATTCTAACGCGCACCCGATTTTTTGACAAAAAAAAACAAAAAACTTGCACCTCCGTTTCTAATGCGCACGGAACTTTATAACCGAGACAAACGAATGCGGGAGAAATGGGCGATTTATTCCCCAAGTAATTTCGCTCATCTCACTCCTCGTCGCCTTCTGCTGACCAGAACATCTCGTCTTCGGTGCCGCCAAGAGCCTTCGCGATGCCACACTTCTGAACGAACGTTCAACCATGGTCGATGGGATCGTGGCCCACGCCTCGCACGCCCATCCCGCGAGCTTCTCCAGAGGCGCACGCTTCAGCGGACCGCTCATTTTGAACGCGTGAGAGCCGCTGCTGCCATTGCTGTTATCAAGCGCGCAAGTGGAACAATTTGACGATCTGTGTGAACGCCGATAGAAAGTCCTAGGCGCATATGCCTTCCTGCGTCCGAAAAAATCGTTGCTAAAAGCTTTAGCGCCATCTTGACATGGTGATGGCGAGGGTTGGACAAAATTTCTGCTGTTTCGTTTTGGTTTCGAATCCGATGCTAACGCGCATGCGATTTTTTGGCCTATTTTTCCGGAAAAAGGTGCGCGTTAGAATCGGGTAATTACGGTACATGGAGCGACGACATGGCGCGCGCCGCCGCGCCGCCGCTGGGCTGCTCTAAATTAAAGCCCCTCCGCCGCGGCCATGCCCATAGGAGGGGCTTTATTCTCACTGAACTACATGCCCAGAATCAACGGTGTTGTTCAGTAAACAGACCCAGTGAAGGAGCTTCCACTTTGGTTGTACATCATTTAACGATTCTGCGTGGGGCGGGGTGTTTTCTTCTACTGAAATATTCGTTCTCAGTTCTCAAAAACGCTAAAGGCTGAAGAGAGAGAGAGAGAGAGAGAGAGAGAGAAAACGAACGGCACCGGGGAGATTCGCACGAACGACTACAAAAACAAGTAGCCGGCAGTTTACCCTCTACTCACCCCGAGAGATGGTGCATATGAGCAAAATAGCCTCTGTTACTGGTTTTTGTCGTATTTGAGACGCCCTCGTAGTGATACCGCCTGTTCCTCACTCGCCAATCTTGCAGACAGGCCTCATATTGCTGCTACTGCAAGTAATGTAGCCGGATCGCCCTTATTTGACCTGATAAATGCTATCATGTATGCCCATACAGCCGGTCGGGACCGTGTTTTCCCCTCGTCGTTTTTTCCTCTCCCACCTGCTCTCCGGGTGCGTGCCGCACTCATGGCAGGTGCAGTGGCCCTGCTCCCGCGTGCCCCCAAGTGTTCTGTCACCTCTACTCCTCACTGCACGATGCCACTGCTCCTGTTCTCTCAATGGAATTCCCCATTAGGTTGCATCAATGTATGGCTTGGCTCTTACCGAGATCGATTAAGCATCAGACGACGTTTCATGTCTTGGGTAGTTGCTTCTCACGGTGCAATCGCAAGCTGCATGCCATTTTGTCGCAATAACTGAGTATTCTTCAATGTGTTGGTCAAGCCAATCCAGGCGACAAAACACGTTGCAACTGACTTTGTTCTTGCGGAGTTGCTGTTGCAAACCACTCTTGGCCTCCCACATGTGGGGAAGCTGCAAGTCAACCTGGCATTGGTTCCCTGCTTCAAATGTATAATTAGTTGCCTGCTCAGCATCTCGGCCCAGTTGATCCGCCTTTGCCTTGATGTTAGTTATTTCTCAAATATGTGGACCAATCACCGAGTGTGAGGAATCCCGCTGCACCACTCAGAGCCCTTGAAATGCATCTCAGTAAATGAGGATAAGCGGGCCTACCAGACCTTCGTTTGATGTTGCCGGGTGGTCGCTGCCGAGATTCTCTTATGTGTTGCGTAAAGTGGTCTTCCTTTACGTGTGTTCTGTAAAGTGAGGCAGAGGCAAGGCCTGCTGCTCATCACTGCTCACACTATACTCGGTCCGGTGCAGGTGGGCGCTGGGTCAGTGGTAAGGGTGAGGCCTTCTTGTTGGGCATCAAGCCAAAGGTTTGCGCTTTTTAATGTTGTCATGCTTGCAACCCCACTTAGTGTGATGTGCATTAAAATCACCGACAATGAGTAATGTGTCGAAATGGAAAATTTCAAGAGTTTTCTAAAAAAGCTTTGTCAATTTGGAGGTGTTTTGCGAGAAGGGCTCCATACGTTTAGGAGAAACGTGCCGGTCAGCCATGTTTTGCATTAGTAATTAATTCGATGCAACAATACTCGCATCCCGGCCGGCAAATTTCATTTCTTTTCACAGACGCAGAAGTTTTGACGCCTCCGAACGCTCCAAGTTCTACACCGTGTTTGCCATTTGAAAAGACTTTCCACACTGATGAGTTCTACACTGTTTGTTGATTAGTACCACATACCCTGAAGTCACTGACCAAGAGAACTGATGCGCATGAAAAATTCCTTGCCGGCCTGACCCCTGACCCGACAGGCACAGTCAGCCCTGTGCGGCAGCAGCGGCTCACCATTGTTTGCATTGCTGGATGTAAACAAATCTTTCCTTTGCAGCTACGTCAGCTGACTCCTTAGCCATGATTGGCTATCCGGTTTTGCATTGCCGAGGCGCAACGAGGGGATTCAGTCCTAGAGCGATCTTGTCCTCCCTCGCAAAGCGAGAAAAAGCGATGCCTGGCTCATCACTTGCGACGTCACGCAACGTGCCAAGTCGCCAGTGGGAATGTGCCTTTAGACGATTGGTGAGCACTTTGGAACTGTCCGCTGACGGAGGCCAGACGCACGTGCAGTCGATTTTATGGGGCCCATTCCCATTCACGCAGCGTCCTCAAAGAACCGGTGATGCAAATGTTGAGACCGGTGATTTCAGCACCAATCTTATCCTCAAATTGCACTAACATGGCTTTGAATGTGCACGAGGGTTTCCATGATCTGTTCTCCAAAATTTTGAAGCACACCTTCCGTAACGTACTAATCATCCGACCCGAAGCAAGGGGGGTTTGCCAAGGCCAATTTTATTGTCCCAGTGTTTTAACTGAGTAGAGCCAGATGGAGACTTGTCCATTGCATCTGCGGACGCAATTTCTGAGGACCCCAAGGTCGGTAACCTGCTGTGGCTGGAGTCAACGATGGCCTGAGATGCTGGTCTGACGTTTTGGAAGAGGCGGGGTTGACAGTGGTGTCGACTCCCTTAAGTTCAGTTAGGGCTGCTTTTAGAACTTTTTTTTTCCAACGATAATGGACTCAAGCATGTGATGGATTTTGTTAATTTCTGAGCATGAATCGGAATGTCTGCCGTGAGTGTATTGACTCTGGGGGACCACGTGTCTCTGAGTGTGTTTGCTGTGGGAGACCGTAGCTGCCCAGCTCACCTTGTTGTTTAGGTTGATTCTGTTGGCATGGATATGGCCGCCTGTCCTCGATGGTTTGGCCCTCAGTGCTCGACCGCCGACGACGCAACGTCCAGCGCACACAATCCCAGCTCCGGGTGGAGTTGTCCTGGGTCGCCGGTCCACAGCTCGTATTCCCTTGGCTTTGCTGCAACCAAGGAAAGGAGCCCAAATGGTCACTCTCCCCAGATGAGGCCCTAAAGAATTTTTTACTGCTCCTTTCCATTGTCCTCGTCCTTCACGATTAGTCACAATCTGCGCATAGTGTGTAAATCCCGAAGTGCTAGGACTTTGATTTAATGAAGCCTGTCGCGTGCTTAAGCTCCCAATCAGAGGTCAAGAAAAAAACGTTCAATGCATTACTGACCGCTAATCGCTAAAACGCTTCAACAAGGCCGAAGCCACATGTAGCCAAAGCAACAAGCACGAAATGAACATCGGACAGTTAAACTAGCCGTACAGCCAGTGTCTTCTTGGCAGGAGACACTTATTCATGTGGCAGCATGTAATGCCTTTCAGCTGCTGCTTGCATCAATCTAGAGTTTTGCTCCCGTGAGTACACCCCATTGTTTTGCTCAACAGCTGCGTAGTTTATTTGACCCAATGCAAGTGCAGTTACTAATACGCCTGCAGTGCACTGGCCTTGAATGAAGGATCACACATGCTTGGTGCATTGCTACGCGGTATGCTGCAGTATCAACTCGACTCAACAGTGTGTCACCTGACAACCTCCAAATGCACACCTGAAACACCTCCTTTAGTCTTTCCAGGGTGCTCATTCTTCACAGTCCATCAACTGTTGGTACAGCCAGAAATACTTTTAGGGGTTGGGGGTGTAGGAGGTATGGGAGAATGGAAGGAGCCTTGCCAAAATGAATGCTAGCACTTGGTTATGTGCAGCATAGTAAAATGTTTGGGGGAGGGGGTTCAAAACCCCTCCGCGCTGTACCTGGAGAATCCTATCGGCCATCTGGGAGGCTATCACTGATGTGTTGCTGGGGCATTCTTGGCTCGTTTCTCTCTCACAAAGGTGAGCACATGGAGGAGTTATTTGTGCACTTGACAGCACCTGAGGATTCACAAGGATTGTCAGCTGCTGATAATGGCTGAGCTGTTGGGTTGACCTTTTTTCTGTGCAGCTTAGCAAAGGGGTCAGCCTCGCGTAGGATGTTTACTAGCACTGATGAGAGGCTGAAAGTTGGGACATAAAGAGTAGTCAGGCAGTGGATGTTCACACGTATTTAAAGAATTGGCATCATATGGCTTATGTGAAGATTATATGACATGCTTTTCATCACTATCAGAAGTGGGGTATGTCCAGCCCCTTTAAGGACCGTGGCACACCATCTTGCATTCGGGACAGACGCAAACACCCACACATCAAAACGTTCGACAAGTACTCCTGTAATGATGCCAGCATTTACGGAGGTGAAGATAAAAAAATCTAAATGAAGTTTGCCTTGGAGGTGCAGTGTCCCTTTGGCACTGCACATTTTTATACGTTTCAACACGAAAATGCATAATCAACATAAAAAAAAGTTGTACAACTGAAACTGAAAAGCAACACAGGCTGCATAAACTTTACCTTCTTAAGAGAAGCAAAAATAGGTCAGAAACATGCATACGCTATGCCAAGTTTTTTCTGCAGCCTTGTGTGCCTAGTGGTGGCTGGATGGCTTTTTGTTGACTTCGCCGGACTGGGGGAGTGGCTGTTGAGAGCCAGTGGTTGATCTCATGCTTCAGACCTGCTGCAAGAGTGAGTAGTAACATGTGAACTTAAACATGCTGCGATGCACAGTTTTACAACAGTCAGTTCACCAGTGACCACATAAAGTTGAAAACGGCTTGTGCTTGCTTTGTAGAAGGTTTGTACGAACATTTTGATTGACTATGAGGTTTAACACACTGACACTACACAGGCGATGAGGAGCACCGTAGTGAGGACTAAGGTTAATTTTGACCACTTGGGGTTTTTTAACGTGTGCCCAAATCTCGAACATGGGCATTTCTGCTTTTCGCCTCCATTAGAAAAGCGGCAACTGTGGCCAGTTGCCGCTTTTCAAATATGAAGTCTGGACTAGAAGGTATGCAGGCAACGTTTAACAAATATACATATGTGCAGACGCAAGGATGGTGAAAACACAGCCTGCAAGCATATGAATAGTCTGCTTGCCGGTTGGGAAGGTTGGTTGCTTAAAAAAAGAATGGTGCATAAAATAACCTGCTAGATACCATGTGTGCCCAAGGCAATGCTTAAAAATCAACTCGCCATTCCATGTAATAAATGCAGCTATGTAGTAAAAGCACAGAGGGGAGGGAGGAATAACCGGGTGTTTTAAGGTGCACAGTAAAAATAGCGCGTTAAAAGGAATGAGCCAAAGATGGAACTAGCGTTACTCCGCTTTGTTCACTAATTAAAACGCCCAATTTTTTTTTCATTCCCAAATTAAGGACTCCTGTCTCGTCGGCTGACGAGTGACGATGAAAGCGACCACACCGACCGGTTGCTGGAACTCAAGTGCCTTTATTAAGCAAAGAGAAATAAACCCCCCCGTCCCCGATGGCGCGGCGCCGCAGGCGTGGAACACAATAGCTCACGCGTCACACATCCGGCGGGTTTGATCAACGAGCTTTCGACAGTCACTGCTGGGTTTCGTCTGTGCTTGAATATCTGTCAGACGCAAGGCCATCAGGCATGCCTGCACCGTTGAAGGTCACCAAATGCCGACGGTTGCTGAATGATGCCTGTCGGTGTTTCCACCACATATGAGTGTGGTCTTCTTGCTGGGCTGAGCACCTTTGCTTCGCATGACATATCCTGCACCCACAACACATCCTCCCCGTCAGCGAGTGGGCGGAGTTGGTGGGCGGCGTGACGACGGTTGAAGTCTTGACTTTGTTTTGTTCGGTTAGCTTTATCCTTAGCTGCAACTTCGTCGTGTGGTGGCCACTCCGGTTGCAGGGTGTCTGGCATCTTCGGCACTGTCGTTTGCAGACGTCGGCCCATTAGGAGCTGCGACGGGCTGTATCCGCTCGCTCCTGGCGTGTCGCGGTACACCAGAAGCGCCATGTGTGTGTCCTTGGATTTTGTGAAAAGATCCTTCATGGTCCGCACCATGTGTTCTGCCTCGCCGTTTGACTGTGGGTAGCCCGGGCTGCTCGTGATGTGATGAAATCCGTAGGTCTGCGCGAACTCGGCGAACACCCGTGACGAAAATTGCGGGCCGTTGTCGGACACGAACACATCAGGTATTCCATGTCGCGCGAACGTGCTCTTGACAGCCGCAATGACAGCTGTGGAGGTGGTCGACGACAAGCTGATTACTTCCGGAAAACGAGAGTAGTAGTCCACCACGATTATGTAGTGAGTTCCATCAAGTTCAAACAAGTCGGCGCCTACACGCTGCCATGGCCGATTTGGAGTCGGTGTTGCGATTAGTGGCTCCGAACGCTGAACTCTCGTCTGAGCGCATTTCTCACACGATGTTACGAGCTGCTCAATTTCGCTGTTAAGGGTAGGCCACCATACTGCGTCCCTTGCCCTTGCCTTGCACCGTCCAATGCCCTGGTGGCCTTCGTGGATTTGCTGAAGTACCTCACGGCGCATCAGGCTTGGAATAATGATGCGGCGATCTTTGAGCAAGAAGCCATCGCACACTGTGATGTTGCCTCTTTCCTTCCAGTACTCCCTTAGATGAACTGGAACCTTTGAGACGTTTTCTGGCCATCCTTTCTCACAGAAGCGGAGTAGCCCAGAACAGATGCCGTCTTCCGCTTGGTGCTTGCGTAAGCCATCCATGCGGGAGAACATGAGGTTGGCAGCTGCTGTAACGACTTCCCCGATGAATAACTCGATGGAGTCTGTCTGCCATTGACTTCGCTCAGGATCGTGTCCCTGAATAGGAGCCCTTGACAGCGTGTCTGTCGTGGCAATCAGCTTGCCAGGGACGTAGAGAACAGTGAACTGATAGCGCATAAGACGGATTCGCAAGCGCTGGATTCTGGGCGGAATCATGTCAAGTTCTGTTGATCCCAGGAGCGTGACTAAAGGACGATGATCCGTTTCGATTTGAAATGCGATGCCCCTCAGAAACTGGTCGAACCTCTTGACAGCCCACGTCACAGCCAAAGCTTCTTTTTCTGTTTGACTGTAGCGGTTTTCAGTGTCCGTTAGGGATCGTGAGGCGTAAGCAACCGCTCGTCGTTCTCCCGATGGTTGATCTTGAAGCAATACGGCTCCGAGACCGTATGAGCTTGCGTCAGCTGACACAACCGTGGGGTACGATGGGTCATATTTAGCCATGCGGACCTCTGAACTGAGCAAGCTTTTGAGCTTGTCGAAAGCAGCTTGCTGGCACGGTCCCCAAAGCCACGAGTTTCTCTTTTGAAGCAATGCCCTGATCGGTGCTGTGATGTCGGAAGATGAGGAATGAAGCGGCCCACATGGTTCACCATTCCCAGCAGTCTTCGGACACCGCTGACATCCGATGGGGTTGGTAGCTTGGCCAAGGCCTCGACCTTTTTCTGGATCGGGACTGATTCCTTGTGCGCTAACCACGACTACAAGAAACTTGACTTGGTTTGCAGAGAACGTGCATTTCTTGCGGTTCAGCTTGATTCCCGCTTCTTCCAAGCGCTATAACACCTGCTTGACACGTTGGTCATGCTCTTGCTGCGGTGCTCCGAAGACAAGAATGTCATCAATTATGCTCACAACTCCTTCGAGGCCTTCCAGAATTCTGCTCATCTGTCGCTCAAAATATTCTGGCGCTGAGCAGATTCCAAAAGGTAGCCTTTGGAAACAGAATCTTCCCATTGGTGTTATGAACGTAGTGAGTTCTTGACTTTCTTCTGAAAGCTTCACCTGGTGAAAGCTAGCGGTAGCATCGAGCTTAGAGAATACCTTTGCTGATCCGAGGCGTCCCAGGATGTTCTCGACTGAGGGTAGTACGTGACGCTCCCGAAGCACGACTTCGTTGAGTCGGGTGAGGTCAACGCATATTCGGTAGCCTCCTCCTGCTTTTGGAACAGCCACCATACCGGAACACCATGGTGTGGGACGGTCCACCCGTTGGATGACTCCCTGGGATTCAAGCTTGGTGAGCTCCTCTCGAACTGGTTTGTGAAGCGGAATCGGTACTCTTCTCGGCACGCTGAGTGAGAACGGTTTGGCGCCTGGTTGGAGACGTATCACGTATTCGTCTTGCACCTCGCCCAAGCCATCGAAGAGACTGTCCTTCAAAGTGACGGTACAATCCGTAACACTGTCCACGAACCGTATAACTCCGAGAGCCTGTATCGCAGGGAATCCAAGAAGCGGCGGGTCTTGCGAAGGCACAACATACACTGTTTGCACTGTAGACCTGCGTTTCCAGCTCAGTTTCGCTTGGAATGTTCCGAGAACGGTGAGGGAGTAATTTCCTGGGCCCGTAAGCTCACCTTCTGGCTTTTGCAGCTGTTTCGGTATGCCTGGAAACGAGTCCGGTACCACTGTCACCTCCGCACCCGAGTCAACCTTGAAGTTAGCGTAGTCCGTTGACGGCCACTTTTACGAACTTGGCTCTGGTGATGGCTGCTACGGAGTGCAGTGTGAGAGCTCCCATGTTCTTCTTGCTTTTCTTTTCGCAGACTGCTTCGAAGTGTCCAATCCGATTACACCCTTTGCACTTGGCTTGCCTAGCTGGGCAATCTGCTCGAGGATGCGTTGGTTGACCGCAGTATCTGCAGCTCGTGGTAGCGTCGCTTGTGTTGGAGTTCGTAACACGCTTGCCGGAGCTCCCTTGAGAATCCGAGCCATGTCGCGGCTTTTGGAAGCGCTTTTGAACTTTGGCCTCGGCCACAACGTGAGCAGGATTCGGCTCTTTTTGGAACACTGCTGCACGGGCTTTCACGGCATCTTCGTTGATGCGAGCCTGTAGTCTTGCTTCTTCAAGGGTAAGCTTTTGTGTGCGGCACAGTTTGTCCACAAGGTTAGAGTCCCGGAGACCCACGACGAACCTGTCTCGAACGAGTCGTTCTTCCACTTCCGCTGAGGCGTAGTTGCACTTTTTGACAAGTGTACGCAGCGCAGTGTAGAACTCGTCTAAGGTCTCGCCTTCGCCCTGGGTTTTCGACGGTGGAAGCGGACACTTTCGTAGACCTCGTTGACCGGGTGGATGAAGTGATCGGTGAACTTCTAGCGAGCTCCAGTCTTCGCTGGACAATGCTAGAGTATCGAGAACGCGGCAGGCGTCTTGGGAGCCCATGTCGTAAAGAAGCGTTCTGACCTGTACTTCACCCGGCGCTTGGTAGAGCCCAGATGCATAGCAATAGTCGTCGAACTGGTAGACCCATTCTTTCCAAGAGCTTGGGTTCCCAAAATCGAATTTCGGTGGCGGTTGAAGCCCGGTGCCGCTGAACTGGATAGAAGGATCTCCATCCGCCATAGCGGGTTTTGCAGGCTACGCACCTTAGACTGATTGCTATTAATAATTGATCGATGTGTCGCTAACTTTATCCCACTTCTGACACCATGTCTCGTCGGCTGACGAGCGACGATGAAAGCAACCACACCGACCGGTTGCTGGAACTCAAGTGCCTTATTAAGCGAAGAGAAATAAACCCCCCGGTCCCCGATGGCGCGGCGGCGCAGGCGTGGAACACGATAGCTCACGCGTCACACATCCGGCGGGTCCGGTAACGCGAACCGCCGCCCGAGCGAGCGTGAGAAACGCACCTTCAGCGCGCCGTGAAATGCGCGTCCACTACACTTCCGAAATCTGGGTCCTAGTAATTTTTCTGCGTCAAGACTTGCGCATTGAATCTACACGGCACCAGCAGAAGGGGTTGGTCACTGCAGCAGCAGATTTTCTCTGGAATTGGAGTCTGAAGAAAATCTCAGTGATGTCAGTGATTGTCAGTGTCAGTGATTGCAACGATTTAAATAAAAAACAAGAACGCGCCTGTTTTTTATCCCTCGTACGAACAACCGACAAGGCATCCAGCGTGCGACCGCGACTGGTGACTGCGAAGCTGATGGTGGCGCATTGCTGCCTGCCTAAGTTTTCATTCGAATTTATTTGAAAACACGTTGGCACACGGGGAGTGCACGAGTAGGTAGAGCGGTAAAAACGTTAGAGCCCACGTATGCGTGCGACTGCGTCGCGATAAGTCACGCGTATGCTCGCGGAAAAGCGATCGCCCGAAGGCATATGCAGAAAATGTTGCCGTACGGAAGCCAAACTCGAGGGATTTGTTCAAAGGGCGCTAGCGATCCGTCAGCGCTCGGGTTACAGCACGGCTCGGGAAGCGGCCTCGCATTCGCTACCATCGCTAAATCGGCGTACGCGTGAAACAGCTCTCCAAAGAAATTATTCGGTTTTTGTAATCAACCATGTATTAGAGGGAACTTACCAGACAAAGTCGTGGATACGGTGCGGGTGCACTTGCGTCGGCATCCACGGCGGCAGCCAACTGCAGTGTCGGACTTTTGCGCGCCGTTCCGGCCGTTCGCTGCCGTGCTGCCGCGGTTTCATCCTCCGGTGATGCGAAGTTATCGATGGCAGGTAGAGCGCCACCACGTAATGTGAATGCGATTAATAATATATCTCTTGACGCCACTACCGATAATTGGGTTGAAACGCGGCAGACGACAAACGGGACACCGGTGTTTTTTTTTCTCGAGATGTGGGCGCACAGCGCATGCGCTAGCACAGTGGCCACAGACATGGCGGCTTTCAGTTCGGCCAAGCGAAGAAAATCGCCCGCTAAACTTTTGAATGAATACCGTCTATACTTTTACGCGCTTCTTGATGTTAGTTGTACACATTGTTTTAAAAACGCGTTTTGCTAGGGCTGATAGTAACTATACTGTAAGTTTAATGACATTTCATGTACTGCATCAAGATTTTATATTTTGGGGTATAACATAGCAAAGATACGGTTACAAGGAATGCCATAGCGGGGAAGGAATTAATTAAGCCACCCTGGAGCTGTGCACCTATGTCTATGTACGTGCGTTTTAGATGTCGAACCAATCTAAATGCGGCTACCGTGGCTGGAAATCAAACTCGTGTGCTAGAGAAGCGCCACCGCTTAACAACCACTCCAGGGAAAATATTTCAACGCACGCACATACTCGTGGATTCAAATGGAGAGCAAGAAATTTCATTAATACCAACTTGTGATCGAAACAACCGCGTGAAGTTGCCAAGAGTCTGGTCATCAAAGGTGATGGTGTCTCTCGTGTAAGAATACGAGTTATTATTACGTCCATGTGGCGTGAACTGCAGACGGTGTGAGCTAAACTACGTGTACTTTAAAACCCTTCATTTTTTCGTTGCAATTCAGGGCGTGCTTGTACAGACTAGATGCTCCGTCTGACTTCCGGCTACGAAGACACTCGACCAAATATAATAAACAAATTTTCTTCAACGTCTAAGACCAGGCCTGGTCATACACATGCGCGCCCTCCCTAGGCTAAAAAAAAAGACCGTGCACGGGCCGGGCGTCGGCTTGAGACGACGGGCCCGGGTCGGGCCTGGGATTGCGACGACGGGACCGGGCCGGGCCTGAGCTTGAGACGACGGGCCCGGGCCGGGCCCGGGCTAGGATCACTTATAAATGCCGGGGCCCGGGCTGGCCGGGATCGGTGTTACGGGCCCAGGTCGGGCTTCACAAAGCGGGCTCGGGCATTAAAATCAGGCCCGTGCAGTGCTCTAATCTGTGCAGCGAAGCGTTTGGAAACGCGCGGCCGGGGGCACACCATCGTCGTCCTCCTGTTTATTCCCTCCACGGCCCCATCCATCACGCGAACCTGGTGCTTGACAGCCTATTCTTTACCAAGAGGACTACCCTGTAACGATATCTCCTTATCTCTCAAATGAAAACATATCCATTTTTTTCTTCAGTCAACCGATAAAGCTTTCAACACAATGATGACAATGTTTGCCCGCCCACATTTATTTCTCAGCGTAACGCAGAAGCCACATTTTCTGCTTAGGCGGTTCAAATACGCAGCTTTCTCAGCAGTAAACGTAAATTCTGTAGTCGGAAATCACACAGAATGCTCTAAACGAATGCCGATGTGAAGGCACAAAACCGCGGCCTTGCAAATGCAAGCGGCCACTTCGCAGTGGTTATCGCCGATTGAGCGATCCAGCTTCGGTGATCTGTGACTAGACTTGTCGCTTACGAAATTAAATAAAAGTTTTTAAACACGGTGATCGCTATGTTTCATCATTGCGATGGCAACCGCAATACAGCTTCGGCACCCCTGCTTTTGTTCGTGCTTTCCCAGCGGCTGCTGGGAGCCGGCTGCGACGGCTACGCCACCTGGCGTGGTGTGCAGCTTCGGCGCCGTATTCAGGCACGGCCGGGCTCGACTCTCCTCCACCCGAGCGCGGGAGGAGGAGAGGAGAGTAAAGCCCGGCCGTGATTGAGGTTAGGTGGAGGCCGAGAGTTTGATAACTGACGTTTCTTAGTGGTAACCATAGAGTTTCATAGTAAGTATACTAGAGAGGAAACTGCGCGTGGTAAGCCAAGTCGTCGTGGGGGATCTATAGGAAGACCCCTGCTTTTGGCTTGTGCTTGACATTGAGAATTGGATTCTTAAGCGGTTTTTTAGATGCGAAACATCTGTTGCTCTCGCCCCCGTCGTTCGTCGTCCGTCCATCCGCACCTCTCCCCCTACACTATAAAAGAAGGAAATAGTTAGCGGCGCCCGGTTTCGATCCCGCGACTCTCTGGCCGCAACGAGAGGTATGTGGCGGTCTTCCCACTGTGCTACAAAATGGAGACAGGAGCAAGTGCTACGAACGCGCCTTATGTCCTTGACTCATTCAAACTACGTCCAGAAGCTACTGATACAACGAAGGCACGCGAAGCTAAACGTCAACGGAAACGACGAACTGAAAACTTCAGAGGAGGATGTTGAATTTCCCGCGGGAAAGCTGTGGCGGGAAGGGCCACGCGCCTTGCATCTCCACCAGAGAAGAGGACGAAGAGGGCGGGCAGTGGGGTAGGAGCGTGAGCACGCAATAAAGAAAGGCGAGAACCAGGAGGTGTTCGATCAGGTAACGCCGGTGTCGATCTCTTCGCTGTCTCTGCATTTCTCTACATTTCACTGTCTCTACATGGGGGTTCACACTACGTTTCCATTCGTGCTCCGATAAATGAAACAACATAACCGCAACACAATGGAACCCACACGGAACCCCTATGATGCTTCGCATCCTCCTCATGGTTCCCCTCGGGAAGATGGTGTAATTTTTGGGGGGATTTGCTTTCTTCACTGTGCATTAACAGGTCTACGAGCTACGAGGGCGCCAAAATCCTCCCGGTCGTGTAATAGCCGTCTTCGGTGAAACAGCAGGCAGTGCGTGATCGTACCTGACGTTTGTCATGCCGCTGTCCAAGGACTTATGACTGAGCCTGTAATATGCCGCCGCAAAATTTGTAGCTGACTAAAAATAAAAAAACGAACATCGGCGAGAAGAAGATGCGACAGAGACGGGCGCCTGTATCCGTCCTATAATGTAATCGTCCACGAGTGTTTAACGCCACGTTTTTTTTTTCTTCAAGTATAAACCAACTCGCTCAGCAACAAGTAGTGTTAAACTGCAACTTACGGTCGGTTCACCGGTTCACCACGAAGGCGACGTTTTCACAGGCACGCTCAAAAAACTTTACAAACCCTTAAAACAACTGATTATTTGAAGTAATGGTGAAATAATAAAATAAGAGCCTCTAATTAGTTTGCCTCCCAAATGTTAACATTGTTCGCAACTATACCACCATGGGCGCGGAATAGCAGGCACAACCGTTCCGGCAAAAACGCGCTTTACTTCCTTGTTCCTTAGTTATAAAACCGCTGGTTTTATTTTCCAATTACATATTTGCACACTATTCTTCATGTTTTTGTGGCTCGTTGTTTATATTTGGGGTCACTAAAACGCTTCAATCCAAGCCAATGATGAAACTAAGGCGAGCGCATGATGCAATGGTGGTCCTTGGCCATAGAGTTTCATAATAATATATACTAGAGGGAAATCGGGCGCTTGGATAGCAGGAAACCGTGGTCGGTGCCATTGCAGCTAGCGACGTTCCTCGCCTACTTGGCTTAGCTAACTACTTGGCTTCTATTTTGTCTCGAATCCAAAATCAACAAAAAGGAGGTAACATCTTTTTCTTGTTCATCTGGCGTAAAGCTTTTATTTTTTTATTTATAAAATACTGCAGGCCATAAAAATGGCCCAAGCAGGAGTGGGAGTTGGTGCAGCGATAATGATGCGACCAATTACATAGTCTTACACCTGCAGAGAAAGCAATAAAGGAAAGAAAAACAGACAGGTATACAAAATATTCACAAGTAACATAAATCACACTTCAAAGTAATTTTCCATAGATTTTAGTACATTTGCAGACTCGAAAATATGGTGCGGCAGTTCGTTCCATTCTATTATTCTGCGAGGGAAAAAAGAGTACTTAATGGTGTTAGTTCGTGCAAATATAGGTGTAAATTTGTAAGAATGGTATCCTCTAGTAGGACGTGAAGATAACGGAGTGAGGACATGCGGAAGGTCTATGATACTGCTTTTCCTTGATAGGTGAAAAAAAAATTTAAGTCTCGCTAGTTTCCTCCGGGATTCTAAAGTTGGAATTTTGTTATTAATCATTAGTTCTGTCGGAGAGTCAGACTAGCGAAACCGATGTAAATAAACCAATCAGTTAATCTTTGGACTCTCTCAAGATTGTTAATATCTTTTTTAGTGTGTGGATCCCAGACGTCAGACGCGTACTCTAAACAAGGCGGGACTATTGTATTAAATGCTAGGAGTTTGGTTCTCGGGGGAGAGCTTTTCAGGTTGTGCCTCAGTAACCCTAATTTTCTACGGGAAGGTGAGCAAATATTTTGAATGCGGCAGGACCAAGTTAGATTGTTGGTGATTGTGACACCAAGATATTTATAACTTTGTGTAAGTAAAATGGGCAGTTCCTCCAATACTGTACGAGTAAATTAGTGGTTGTTTTTTGTTAGTAATGCGCATAGATACAGTTCCCTCGGGGTTTATGTGCATGTCCCAGCATACACACCAGTTATTAAATGCATCAATACTTTTGTCCAATAATACTTGGTCATCTGTGGATTTGACTGAACGAAACAGAAGGCAACCATCGGCAAACAGCCACATTTCAACAGCACGTTTGGCACTGGTGTTCTCAAGCAGTAAATACTGCCTGACGAGTAAATCTTTTTTAAGCTTCAATTTCATAGTAGCAAAACAAATTTGAATCACCTTTTACTGTAATATCGTTGATCTTTTCAGCCAGAGGCAACTTCTCAGCCTGTTCGTGAGCCATGCCAAGGACAAGTGGAACGTGCCTGCCCGTTACATGACGGAACGCTCGCTGAAGCGCGGCTCCCTTAAACAGTGCAGGGCGTCAGATTTCCCTCTACTATATCACCAGCTATATATTAGCATGGAACTCTATGACCCATGGCCACACAGACGGCCTTGATGTGAGCCGGACAGACGCTAGCGCCAGATTCGCCTCTAGTGTATGTTGTAAGAAACTCTATGGTGGTAACAGGGATCGCGCGGTCGCGCTTGGCAGAGCGCCATGACGAGCGGCGGCAATCTTCCAGCACACGCGTATTCAGTTCCAGTGGCGCGGATAGCCGTGCGTTGTCTGCTGCGGTGTGCAAAACATTTAAAACCTTTGGGTGCACCTTGCATGCGTTCCTAGCTAACTCAGTTCGAATAGTTTACCACAGCGCCAAGGCTGTAGCGATTTCGTTCAAGCGTGCGCGCGGCGAAGTGGAAGGAATCGTGGCAGACAACGCGCAGCTATCTCCGCCTCTGGCTCTGCTTGCACGTGTGCCGCAATCCGCCACGGAATCAGAGTGGTCGCGCTTACACAGCCTCGCTGGAATAACTGTTCGCGTCAAAGCGCGGCTAAAAAACGGTCGTTTGGCAGTAGTTTTCGGTGTGAACATAGCAACGGTTTGTCTTCCTGCTTAAAAGCCAAATACGTACGCGAACACATCTCGCACATATCACCACTTAATAATCATACCTACGAGATCATATCGCGTCGTGCCCTCCTCCCAACGTCTGCGCGGGGTTTATCTTGCTCATTGCCTCTAAAGCGCAATTGGCTCCTTTGAACAGGTATAAAACGCACCGGCCAGCTTTAAGCTTTATAAAATAATTTAAGTAAAATTGCAGCGTATTTATTATATATAGCGCACTTGAAGAAATCACCCAGATTTTCTCATGTTTATTTGAATGTGTATTATAGACGAGAAAAAACAAAGTATGGGGATGAAAGAAAAGACGCTAGAAAATAGGGTATTTTGCGCGTATGTTTCAATTCTTATGCCCCAATTTTTAAAGGGGCTTTAATTTACCAGTCCTAGCAGCGTCGACAATCTCAGCCGTTCTTCTGCAGTTTGAACGTATAACTGAGCGTTTTGTTTGTTTGGCAGTTACTTTACCTTCAAAAGTGTCGCTGTTTATTTGTGCCTATCATGAAAACTCTCTGGCGTAATCTTAGAGGTTATTTGGCATTAACCAATAAAATTTCGTTCCGCTCCACAGGCTCTACGTAAAACTCTAAGGCATGACTTTTTTTCGCCGCCTGAAGGACGCAGCGTAAGTAACTCTCCCACAGCCGGGGAAAGGTTTCCGGTGTCCGTTGCCGTACGGGGCCGGTAGCGTCGTTTGTTTAGCATCTCGCTCATCCGCAGCTGTAGCAAGTAAAAGTGTAACATTTTTAAAGACGATAGTCTTTCTTGGGCCACTTACACGCAGAAGTTTCGGTTGGTTGGTCTGTCTGTCTGTCTGTCTGTCTGTCTGTCTGTCTGTCGAAAAGAAAATTCATTAAAACTAGTTACAGCTAGTGTCCGATGTAATTAGCTCAGGGGCACAGGATATACGCAAAGTGCTGCAGAGGAAAGGAAGTGAACATCACACAAGTTCACGAAAAACAAGGTCCACCGCAGCAAAGGCTCTTTACATTAATGTCCACAGCACAAGGTCCAGACACCGAAGTTCACTCGTGGGAGTCAATATAAAAGCCGCAACAGTTCACACACATTAGTTCTACTCTGTACTCATGGCTATGTCCGTACGTAGAGGCATGCTCAGCCAGGCTGCCTAAACTGCGCCTTGGCCTCAGTACATACTATTCCCTTGCCTAGACAACACGCAAGCGTTACACCTTGTTATCAAGGCACTATACACCATTGCACGGTGTTATTGGCGACCCTGATGAAGCGAGTTGAGCGACGCCCGAGGAAAGGTCTGTCTGTCTGTGACTCGATTCAGCTACCCAGCCAAAGTGAAACAGAAGCTGCACAATAGTCTTATGTATCCACAGCCAATCTAAACGTCTAAGTCTGGGGTCAATGTTCACACTTGTCAACTTTGTTGAACAGGAGTAGGACATTACGTAAATGTAAGACAGAAAATCAATACATAAGTCCTGCCGGATGGACCCAACAGCAAGATCACCGGTCAAGTAACACGTGTGATGCAGACATCGACGCACCGCAACAACCTCTTCACTGGCCGTCGTCATTCTGTGATGTTCCGTATGCGCAACCGTCTTCTACGCAAAGAGCGTCAACCTACCCATGTATAAAAGACCGTCCACATCAGTTCACCTTCAGCGGGCACGGCGGACCGAACCTTGGCATGTGGCCTTATAAGCCCTTCTTTTGCGTTTTGCAGGTCAGTTATTTTGATAGCACACTCAAAAGTCACTATCGTGGTATTGTGGTCCTGCCGTGCCCCCACCAGTGCTTTACTATTGCATATGATGTTTTTTGTGTCTTGAAACTGCTTGTGTGAGGCGATGTGGAATCAAACCCCGGCCCCACTGTTGAGGAGTTATTGGATCAATTATTAGCTGGTCAGAATAAGTTTACTGCCGAAGTAGCTCATTTAGAAATGACCAAGCTAACGTAGGAAAGCTTCTGGAGGAAATGAGTGCGCAGTTCGCCGACATAAAACAGAGGGTTGTTCAAATCGACACTTTGGTACTTGCAGTACAAAACCATGAGGCTAAAATAACTGAATTAGGAGATAGAAGTAGGCGATCTAACCTCTTAATTTTTGGAATCAAAGAAAATCGTAACGAAACTGAAGCCACAATAAAGCAAACCGTCTTGGCGGAAACCTTTCTAAGCAAACCGGCCGTTACCTGCAATTCGATTGGCACAATACAGAGGCTTGGTAAACCCGGTAAGCAAAGGCCGGTCATTATGTTCTTTCAGGACTACAATGAAAAACAAAATGTTATGAAAAATTCCCACAAACTCAAAGGCACAAACATTTCAGTTCAGCACGATTACTCCCAAACCACAGTACGAAAACGAAAGCTGTTGTGGGAGAGTGCGAAAACTGAAAAACTGCAAGGGAAAAAAGTTTCCCTCACAAACGACAAGCTTCGCGTTGACGATATTGTCTACACGTGGGATGATACAAAAAAAATCGCGCCAATCCACCCCGTGAATGTGGTTGGAAAGCAAAGCTGTAAGCGGCACCCATAACGATTACTCATGCGACGTCACTTAAAATCACTCACATCGCTCTACAAATTGTAAAACCAGAGAGAAGTGAAATGCACTTAGCCACATCATTTATTACTTCAAAGAGATATTCTTGGTAAGGTTAAATCAATGCATGATGCATGAACGGTGTTGGGTTGAGTTGTATTTGGTAGCACAAGAGTGGAAACTTTTTTTTTATTATATCAAAGTAAGCTCCAACCCGGTGTTAGACGATCTGACTTCTCCGTCTCTGCTGCGTCGCGGACGGAGGCGACGAGACGGAAGCTCAGGGTAATGCGAAGGTACGGTCTGTCTGAGAAGGCGATAATGCTGGATTATCTCCTTGAACGTGACAAGCGGGTGACTGTCCTCGTGCAGCTCCATAGCACGGGAGGTAAAAGCGCAGGCTTGTTGGGTGGGCGTATTTGTTGCCCTCCATTGAAGCGTGAGGCGGTGTCCAGATGAGCTGAATGGAACCGTTTGGGGAGTGGTTTTTTTAGCACGCACAGTGCAGGTCAGGACACCCAATCCGACTGGTAATTCCAGTAGGCTTGCTGGGAATCGGTGACTACCCTCCGAACCCCTGGTTGAGTGAGAACCAAGGTGATGGCTGCCTCATCTGCTGCCATCATTTGTTGGGTCCTAAGCGACGTACACGCAAGGAGGTTGGTTCTGGAGGTAGCCACGATGATTGCGTGTTGCTGCTTTTGATGTTTGCAGAAGTCTGTGTAGATAACTGCATGAGCCCCACCGAGGGTGGTGTTTCGAGCTTGAGCCCGTGCTTTTCGTTGACCCTCGTCATGTGAGTGGTTCATATTTCTAAGCAAAGGGAGCATCTTTACTTTTAGTCGCCAAGAGTCTGGGAGTACGTCAAGCGGAGTGACATTCTGGGCTGACCAGCCAATCTGGTGAAGCATGCGGTTACCCACCGCAGTTCTGAGTCGGACCTTCTGGTTAGAAAGATGGCCTTCTATCAGCTCTTCAACCGTGTTGTGGAGCCCGTGCTTAGCAGCCTAAGTGTGGACGCACTCATGAGAAGACCAATGGCCTGCTCGAACCGCCGCCTTTCTAATCATTATATAAAGCATCCCTATGTCTTCCTCGTCGAGAAGAAGATAGGGGTTTGTCGTAAGTAACCCTCGAGAGGACCAAAGCTTCAATTAATCGAAAGCTACCGGATTCTTTTAGGCCTCGCTTTTTGGTGGCAACTCGCCTGATCATGTGTGATTAGATTAATGCTGTTTTTGAGGCGCTGCCTGGTCATCAAGGAGTATTTGAATGTATTCCTTGATTTGGCGTGATGGCGGACGACAAGGAGCTGTGATTTGTTACGTGAACACTGGAGGCCACAGGCTTTATTTATTAAATTGGCGTACTAAAAGTGAGATTCCACGGATTGGTGTGAGTTTACTTTAATTTTTGTAACTCTTAGCACATGAGCAAGGGCTGCTAGACGGGTGTGAGTGGTCGTGTGGCGCTTTCACGTGGCATTCAGCGAGCAGGCAGGGGGTAAACCCGTAGATGTGCTTGGTCAGTACACCATTTGTCTTTCCGTGTTCGCGTGGGCTCGTAGCTAAATCGGTAAGACAACAGGCTCTCGCTTTGTTAGTCTATTAGTTGTAGGTTCCATTCCCGGCGGTTCCAGTAAATTCTTTTATTTGTTGTCTGGAGTTTTCTGGTGACACCAACGGTCGCGAAAGAACCCTTGCGGGGTAGAGGTAGAAAGCTTTGCTTTAAAAACGCACGCGTTCAGTCAGCCACACAGAGTAGCTATAAAAACTCGAAACATTCGAACGGTTAGTTACTACAAACCAACTGTACTAAGAATGACTGACTTGCGCCAACTCATGATAAAGGTTTCCGCATGTTAAACATCAATGCTCGCAGTATCGCAAATAAAGTAGATAAGCTAGAATCAATTATTCTGGGCTACAAGCCCCACGTGGTCGTCATTACAGAATCTTGGCTGCGTGCTGAAATCGATGACCATGACGTATTTCCACCATCTTACCAAGTGTTTCGTCGGGATAGACCCACGGGAGGCGGTGGCTTCGCGGCTTTGGTTAAAAGTAATATACCAGCTGAGCTTGTCCGTCAGATCGACGACCACGAATGCATCGTTTTGAAGCTTTCCTGCTGGGAGTGGTCTTTGTTACTTTGTGCAGTGTATCGAGCACCGGACTCTCCTGCTAAATTTCGGAGTGACCTTCATGATCATATTAACACGTTTAACAGGAACAGTAACATCATTATAGCTGGTGATTTAATTCTCCCTAGCGTAAGTGGAATAATCCCCTTCCTGCGTGTGGTTCACCTGCTCAGCATTTATTCGACATTATGTATAGTCATGACATGCTACAGATTGTCACTGATCCAACCCGAGTTGATGTTACGTCGTCTTCCGTGCTTGATCTGGTTTTTATTAGTCGCTCTATTGAACATTCTGCTGCATCTGTTGATCCTGGTTTGTCTGACCACAAAATGGGTTTTTTTTCTTAGTATCTGGGTGCTATGCGCCCTTTTTCCGTTTCTAAAAAGGTGTGTGTAAAGTATTTCTCGCGTGCAAGGGACGAAAGTGTGCTCGATTACCTCTACTTATGCCTTAGCGATTTCAATGGTACAAACGCCACAGAATTATGGAACCGGTTCAAGGAAATATGTGCTTATTGCCTTCGTAACTTTATACCAACCAAAGTAAAAAAAAACTGTCAAATTAACACCCTGGGTTACGCGTGACGTCATACACCTTAAAAGGAAGGTTAAACGAATGAGGAGAAGACGCGCCCGCCGTGAGGCTGCACAGGTGGCCCAAACTGTCCTAAACGAAACCCTGAAACAGTCAAAACGTCGTTATTTTCAAATAACCTTGCATAATTTTATTCGTAATGCCCCACAAAAAATTTGGGGCTTCCTAAGGGAGAAAAAGAAAGTGATCAACCAAATAAAGCGTGGTGACGTGCTTTTGACTGATAAACAAGAAATAGCTGATAATTTCAATGAATATTTTCATAGTGTCTTTTCCAATGTACCGAATTCCGTACTCCGCCCCATCACGTCGCTGTCTTCGTCCCCGGAATCTGATTTTATATCTCCGCATGGCGTTTGTTCCATGCTTCTTAACTTAAAAACCAAATCCTCGGTTGGGCCTGACGGCATAGCAAATATTTTTTGCACCGGTATGCTGAAATGATTTCCCAGTATCTTGTTATTATTTTCCGTGCATCCGTTGCTTCGGCTACGCTACCTCCAGACTGGCTTACGGCACGTGTTGTACCTCTGTTCAAAAAAGGTGATGTTGCACTAGTGCCTAACTATCGTCCCGTCTCGATAACGTCGTATTGCTGTAAATTACTTCAGCATATTATAGCTACTTACATTACCAATTTCCTGAACATCAACGGTTTACTTCACACCTGCCAGAATGGTTTCCGGAAAGGCCTCTCTACCGTGACACAACTAACTACAGTCATCCACAGCTTCGCAACTGTTCCTGATAAAGCAGGCCAGGTGGACGCCATTTTTTTAAACTTCAGCAAAGCATTTAATCTTGTTAATCATGGCAAACTGATTCACAAGCTAGAAACAATTGGTATTGCTGAATTTTTGATAAACTGGGTTTCTTCATATTTAACTAACCGCACTCAGTTTGTTAGTATTGATTCGATAACTTCTACTCGTCTACCAGTAACTTCTGGTGTTCCGCAGGGAAGTGTGTTGGGGCCTTTGTTATTTCTAGTTTACATCAATGATATTGCTGCCGTAGTAAGAGACAAAGTTCAAATTAAAATGTTTCCCGATGATTGCGTGTTGTTTAGTGAAATTACTTGCAAGGAAGACCAAGAGCAGCTTATTTTAACCTTCATAATATTCAGTCATGGTGTGAGAAGTTGGGATATGAAGCTAAACGCCGACAAAACTGTGTTCATGAAGATAACCAACAAACGCAAGAGCCTGTCCTTCACGTGTACTCTTCCATCCCGCCCTTTAATTGAAGTAAATGAATATAAATATCTTCGGGTCAGGCCACACGGGATCATCAAACAACCACAATTAATCATGCCGCACCTGATGTACGCTCACAGGACGCAGACTCCCCCTCAACTCGACGTCCCCGTAGGGAACGTGGACAGATGGCAGCTCAGCCCGCGCAGCCTGACATTACTGGCATACTCATCCCCATGCTTTTTGCAGCAATCAGGGCACTGCTGCGCGCCAACCCCTCCTATGGCCGTATCCTCGAGGTAGAAGCGGTACTGTTTTTAGAACCTTTCGTGGCCTCCACATTATCATCTTCGCGGCATCGTTCTGTAGTCCAACAACGTTGATGGCATCGGAGACCCACCGCCTGAAACCGCTTATTAACGCAAGTCTCAAACGTTGTACAATTTTCCAATGGAATGCACTTGGCGTATACGCTCGAAACTAGCTGATTTTCGCCAGCTTGTGCGGACATATCAATTTCCGTTCATTATTATATCTGAATCTCGAGTTGAAGAACAGTTTAAGAGAAAGAATTATCACTTGCTTCATTCGCAGCGCTTAAACGGCCCAAGTCGACTTTTTATTGCCGCCCGTCATGATGTGCCAGTAGCAAGCGTTGCTGTGCCTGCTCATGAATCCGAAGAATACGTCTGCGCGAAAACCAGAATTGTTACCCGGTGCTTCACTTTAATTGCTGCTTACATAGAGCCAAGCAACCACTTTGACGCCTCGCGGCTAGAAAATATTATTACTGGCACGTCCCCGCCTTATCTAATTTGTGGTGACTTTAATGCGCATCATGAGATCTGGGGCAGCGCACATACAAATTCCCGGGGAGCGCGGCTAGCCGAGCTGCTGATCAAGTACTCTAATCAGCCTCTTAACGACGGCAGCATCACTTACATGAAAAACGAGAAAGCTGCATTGACGTCTCTTTTATTTCAAGCAGCTGGGCTGCAAAATTCTTTTGGTGCGCAGACCTGGAAACAAGGGGAAGCGACCACTACCCAGTTTTGCTTTCTTACCTTGACAAAGACGCGCTCCGAGAAGGAGCGAAGGTCAAGTGCACTAACTGGAAGGCCTATGAAGAGAGCGTGGGTAATAGCATTACAGCATCAACTAGCGATGACGACATAATTCCTATAATTGCTCGCTGTCTGCGGGAATCATCGCGTGTTATGAAAAGGCCTACAAATGTCAGAAATGATGAGGAATATGAGAGGCTACGAGCCATTCGCAGGCGTGCAGAGCGCAAGGCTCGACGTACCAAAACTTTGGAAGACATGCAGCCCGCACGTAGGGCGCAGAGAAACATGAGGCGCCATTTAGAGAAGTTGAACAGGCAGCGATGGCAAGAGTTTTGCGCGAAATTGGATGTTCGCAAGCCTTTGTCGCACATCTGGCGTGTAGTAAGGGGCATGCGTAACAACATCTCGCAACTACACCCATTCAGCGCGCTGTCATTGCATGAGAATATTTCTCAGAGAGAAGCCGCTCAAGAATATTGCAAGCTGCTGTCCGCCACCCCATCCGCAAGGACGCGCCCACAGTTCAATTATTTCCGTCCCCCTTCATCTGGTGTGCCTGCGTTAGATCACCCGTTCTCGATACAAGAACTTAATGCGGCTATTTCCGATGTCAAAAAACGCTCTTCTCCTGGTTACGATGAAATTACTTATGAGGCTATTTCTCATTTATCACACCACTCTCACTTGCGTCTCTTGGAGTATTATAACGCTACGTGGCTGCATGGAATCGTTCCTCCTGATTGGAAGCTAGCGAAGATTACTTCCGTTCTGAAGCCTGGAAAGCCGCCGACACGTTATGACTCCTTTCCACCGATTGCCCTACTCAGTTGCATTGGAAAATAAATGGAAAAAATGATATTCAAAAGGATGAATTGGTATGTCGAAACCAGGAAACTTTACCCCCCTGAAATGAACGGCTTTCGACAGAATCGATCGGGCATTGACAACATATTTGCACTCGTATCATCTTTAGAAGAAGAACTAAATTCTGGCCATATCCCAACTGCAGTGTTTTTAGACATCAAGTCAGCATTTGACTCGGTTTACCATGATGCTATCCTAGCATCTCTTATTGCACTCGGCTTAGGAGGGAGGCTATATGCATGGATTGCGAACTATCTCGACGGACGGAAACTTTTCATGTGCACAGAAGAAGGCCCCACACCATGCTACGACGTAAATAGAGGCGTCCCTCAAGGAGCAGTTTTAAGCCCGCTGCTGTTTAATCTTACGCTTATTCACCTTAAACGCGTTCTTCCCCGGGGTGTCAAAGTCACACTCTACGCGGATGATATCTGTGTTTGGAGTGCTTCAAGATCGCGTCGGATCACACAGCAGAAGCTGCAGAAGGCTCTTTCAAAAATAGCGGCATACCTGTCGCCGAGAGGACTCCATCTTTCCTCCGAAAAAAGTGTCGCAATGGCGTTCACCCGCAAGAGAATGGATCGATACCCTTTAATCCTCAGTGGCCGGCCTCTGCATTACGTACGCACCCAAAGATACCTTAGCATTGTCATAGACAGAAACCTCTCCTGGTCCCCAGAAGTAAAAAGATTACGCACGCGAATTTTAGCACCATCCCAAATTATTGCATATCTTTGTGGCACTCGCTGGGGAAGTGATTGTCGCTCTGTTCGGTGCTCCTCTTCAAGGCATATGTTGATGGTATCTTGCGCTACAGCCTTCCCGTCCTGCAGACACTGTCCCCTACAAGCAGAAAACAGCTGGAAGCGGCAAGGAACAACTGTCTGAGGAAGTGCCTTGGCCTCCCTGCAGGCTCGTCATGTTGTGGGACCCTTGCAGAAGCTGGCTGCCTGCCCATGGATGTGTTACGGCTTCAAGAGACGCTACAAAATTACTTGAGGTACAGACTACATGCCACAACCCATTTCCTGGCTCGCAGTGCGGATCAAGACGCTTCCAGCTTTGGACGAACAATAAGGGCAATTGATGCTTCCGTGCCAAATCAAGCACCGCAGACCATGCCACTGGGTTTTCCGCCATGGACTTTGTCACCTATTACCATAAAACATTCTATACCTGGAATTGATTCAAAAAGCGCATATCCCAAACTGTCCTACTTCAGGTTACACTTGCCCATATTCAAAAATTTTACTCCGTAACGACCCATATTTTTACAGATGGATCGGCAACATCTGAGCGCAGTTCTTCAGGAGTTTTTATTCCCTCAGCTAACGAATCACTGTCATGCCGGCTTGAGCGAGCGACTTCGTCCACGCTAGCTGAACTTTATGGAATTAAAGAAGCCATCCGGTACATACTTCCTCAGCCACCGACACACTGGACCATATTCACAGACTCAAAATCCGCCCTACAAAGCCTCCGACGTACTAGCTGCTTCAGCATCCACGACCACATCCAGCGCGAAGTAAAATACCTGCACCATCTCGCTTATGCTGCTGGCCATCGCGTAACCTTTCAGTGGCTCCCTGGACACTGTGGTGTCCTAGGAAATCAGAGGGCAGATGAGGCTGCACGCGGGGGCCTAGAAATGAAAAACAAAAGAAAGATTTTCTTTACAAAAAATGATGCCTCAACTATGACCAAGGCCCTAGCTCTAGCAGAAAGAAACCGCTTATGGACCCTTCCGGAACATCACCATGATTTTCTGTACTCAATTGACCCACAGATAAGACTGAGGCTGCCAGAACGACTACCTCGCCGGCGGGAAACACTGTTTCATAGACTGCGACTGAATGTGGCGTTCACTAATGCCTACTTACATCGCATAGACCAAAGTACAAGCCCACATTGCGACAACTGTGGCGCCCCCGAAACCGTCGAGCATGTCCTGCTAGAGTGATCCGCCTACATTGAAGCAAGGAGTCGGTTAGAGCAAAGGATTACATGTCTTCACCCTGGACCAATTACCCTGAGCCTGCTACTTGGACCATGGCATTCTCCGTCATCTCAACGGAAAGTCCTGGATGCGTTATTTGGGTATCTTGAAGATATTGGCGTCACCGAGACTTTATAGCCCCCCTTAAGCGGCCCGTCTATGCTACGCCGCATGTCCCTTTATATGACCTTCTCTTTTTTTCCCTCTTTCACCTACTACTCTTCTTTTTACTACTCATCTGTCTTTTCCCCGTTCCCCGTCCTGCAGAGTAGCATGTCGACGTACGCATGTTGGCAAACCTCTCTGCCTTTCCTCCTTTAATAAAGAGCTTTTCTCTCTCTCTCTCACACTGCCAAATACTCTCTCTTGGAATAACCATGTGTCGAACGTATGTGCATCAGCTTTTCGTAAGCTTTGCCTTCTCCGGCACAAGTTAAAGGGTGCTTCGTCAGATACCAAACTTATAGCATATACTTCCATTATTAGACCCAAACTTGAATATGCATGCACAGTTTGGGACCCTCATACCAAACTAAATATTCAAGCATTGGAAAGGATCCAGCGGAAAGCAATACTTTTTGTAACTTCGAAATATCATAACAGCGACTCGCCCACAAATTTAATGGCCGAACTTGGCATTCAATCCCTTGAAAAGCGGAGAAAACTTTTCAGACTTAAGTTTCTTTTTAAGCTGTATAACAGGCAGCTTTCACTGGATCTTGAGTCATTCCTACAACCTTTGGTGACACGACTAACAAGACATCGACATGAAAAATCGTTAACACCTGATAACGCCAGAACTAATCTTTTTAAAAACTCCTTCTTTCCCCGTACGATAACGGATTCGAACAGCTTGCCTTTGTCATCACTACAGTCTACTCATAGCATAGATTTAATTTAGTGACTTTGTTTTAAAATAGCGGTTCCTTGATTTGTGCAGTGAACTATTTTTTAGGTATTCTTGTTTCCATGTGTAGTTCTTTTTCTTTGACTACCGGTTGCTTGATTTGTGTAGTGAATTGTTTTTTTATGTATTGTTGTTTTTATGTTTGCTATTTTGTTTGCCATAATGTGCGGCTACATTTTTGTGCTGTTTATTTGCGTGTGTTCTATGCGCTGTATCGTCCCTCCTGCTTGGGCCCAAACTAGACCTGCAGTATGTACTAAATAAGTAAATAAAATATTTGCAATGTTTCTTTACTAAAAAATTAAGGATGCTTGGTTTTTGCGATAGCAAATAAAATACTAAATCAACTGCAGAAAACCGTCGCCTGCAGTTGCCCACGCTCCCCGCGGCATTAAAAAAATCAAACGGCAGCAGAAACGAAAGGTTCCCCTAGACAGGTTCCACGTACCGCGTGGAACGCTCGTGGAGAAGGGCAACGTGGTTCTATAAATGTTGTAGTAGGTTGCGTCCATTCATGTGCGTCTAAGCCGTACGGCAGAGCTGGCATCGAGGCACCCGACTAGGAGCAGTGGAACGCGGTAAATGTGAATTGACCTGAGCAAACTTCTAGCGTTTCATCTTGGGGGGAACGAGACGGAAGAGCAACAGCATGAGAAGTGAGCGGAAAAGAGTAGGGAGGCATTCACTTGGCAGGGGCACCAGTCAACTATCGTCTTTCGTCGACATGTGCAACGAAAGGAGCACATACGCGGCCATTTTTCCCCGCTCCTCTTGTTCCCAACAAGGAATCGCTATTGCGTCGCTAGGGGAAGCCGGCTGCAAGATCGCGGCACAGCTCGTAGATAACAAGAACGCTTCCACATCGCAGCCGTGTAGAGTGGGACGTCAATTGAGATTCGTATATCGATCAAGCGCAAACCTTAACCAAGAAACAAGAGCTGGCGTGTGCATAGTCAAAAACTTTATGACGGTAAACGCGGCAGCGCGTGCCGCTCAGTACATGCAGCGCGCTCTGGTGAAAAGCTAATGCGCTGTCATAGTTTGTGCGTTTAACAAAAGCGCTTTATCGCGCCGTTGCCTGCTCCAGTAGTTACGCCACGGGACATGGAAAATTTTCATGAGAATACATGCGATTTGATCGCCAAATTTTTTTTCGGCCAGCGAAAAAGAAACGTTTTTTAATTGTCTTGACTGTTTCGCTCTTTGATAAGAAGCCCCTCATCTACTGCACGTGTCTTATCTAGAATCGTTCCAGATGTCTCACGCAGGCCACAGCGCAATTAATCGTAGCCAGGGTGTGAATCCGCTAAAAATATGCACTAGGAAAGTGCGCCATGGTATCGCTAGACCGCTCTGCATGTGCGGAGTGGCACGCGATACCGCGTTTACTGTCATAAAGCTTTCGACTGTACCAGCCATCCATCGCATTCACATATTCACGACGCACCAGCCTTGTTCGAGCAGCGCTTGCTCGCCTTGCTTAGCCCACCTATAGATTGATGGTGCAGTAGGCATCAAGCAAACTTTGCAACCGTTTTTCGTATCCCTTCAGCTGCGCCTTGCCAGACGCCCACCAAGTTTCTGCTTCCGCACAAGGACCACTGCAAAGGTGAGCCACCGTCTTGGCGTAGTTTACTATTGCTGTTTTAGGAGCTACTCAAGAAAGACGTTTAACAATGTCTCTTTAGATGTACGAGATTTTAAGGGGTAACCACACGCAGCGACCGCGACAAGCTACGCAAGACACATGAGTCAAAGGCTACAGCAAACAAATGGTGTGAGCAATATCGACGAGCAAAACACATTAATACGCGGCCGCCAATGCCCTTGGTCGCTGTCGCTCCCTCGTGGGCTCCTTCTGCCCGGCCAAACCGGAGCGACGGCGTAGGAATGTGGCTGTCGCTCAAGTCGTCCTTGCCGGGCTGTGTATAATTTTTTTCGCTCGTCGCTGTCGCCCATACCGCCTTTTTACTGCGTCCATTGAGTTACGTTACTCGCGTAGGTCCTCGCTGTCGCTGCATGTCCTTACCTCTTAGGATGCAAGAAGGCATTTATGGCACAGGCTGTGCACTGAGAGTTATTTTGCATTTTACGAAGTCACTGCCTCCAAAAGCAGCGGTTTTTTTTTAAACGCGAAAGCAGAAATACCCAAAGAATATCGGAAATACTGTGCTCCGATATGATCCTGATCCTTCGCCATCGACGAATTTCATAGGTTGGATGCTGCTTTCATGATTTCGGCAGAACGACAGTAGAGTTAAAAACAAGTTTTTGCAACTCTACGCCGTGACGATTCCTGGTTTTATTGAAGGCTTGTTCTTTGTCGCAGGAAAGCATGACAGGAAAGCCTGACACATCGTCCGAAGGCACCGATGAGTCCGAGGACACAAGCTTCGAACAACAAGGTCTCCAAGAACGTGAGGAAGCCGGGATGGAAGACGTGGAACCTTCAGACGAGAGTGACGCCGAACGCGAAAACGAGCCTGCCACGACCTACCTCATCTTCGGTCAACCCTACACTAGGATGATACGCTGGTTTGGCGACCTGCTTTTTGCCATGAGTATGATGTACCTAGGGAATTTCTTCTGGGACGCCATACGAAAGCAATATAACAAGGTATACGGGAGTCCGCAAGCCGAGACCCCGATGTCTCCTTCGGACGAAAAAGTTGCGAATGTTACCCGCAACGCTTCTCGCACAATGCTTTGAAGTGTGCATCTGCACCCGCCGGCAAAACATAACTGCTGTTTGGGGGCAATCTGTCCACAAAGGATTTTTATTCTGTTTTAATACGGCCTTCAGACGCAGTTAGCTTTACAAAACTTGCCCTGCCTGTTTTATGTCCGAAATCGCATTCCCCCTTTCAAGTACGGAGCAATGTCTCACCGGGAACTCCCGTTCATTAGCAGATTGATTCCAGATATTACCAAAAGACACAGTGATGTATAACAGATCGCTCATTCGCGCTGAAATGTTCCCACTGAAACAATTCTTTAATGAAGTGGGTTTTGTGACCCCCCCTCCCACTCCAACTCGATAATTTCCAATGTGTAAGGGGCAGTGTCGTATATGTGTAAAAGCTGTTGAAAATCGCATTTGTACAAACCATCAAAGAAATCACAATGCCACATTAGTGAAAAATAAAATGATTTTAGCACCCATAGGTGGTCTTTGTGTTACACCCTTTTTGTAATTCTAGTGCGCCCTACGTGACTTAGTTTGAGGTATTTCCCAGCAGCTAAATTTAAACCAGCAAGTGGAAGTTGCGAAAAGAACGTTAGGTTTTCTTAACGGGCTTGTGGTTGGTGCTTATGGTACTTGTTTGATGCTTATGGTCGGGAGTTCATTGCTCATATCTCTTGCTGGGAAGGCCCTTCGTTATGTGTACGCTAATCACAAAATCGCGTAAGATAGACGGTAGGGGAATTTTATCAATGTTCATGTGTTCAATCACCCAAAGACCTCTTTTTTGGTGCGTGCGCCGGACACCAGGTGTCAGTATCGATTCAGGGCTTCAGTGGCTGTTGAGTGATAAGACGGATGAATCTCTCGGGTTGCCACGCGGATTATCTTGATTATCGCTCCAAGAAACATTTGTCCTCCTCTTCCTCTCGTGAGCAAGCCCTTTTGGCTTGCGTAAAGAAGACCGGGGCCCTATTCTCGGCACCGTAAATTCCTCGCGAATTTTTTATGGTGACCTCAGTGGCTCTCGGTTATCACACGCGGGGTGTTGAAAAAACTCCTGCATTCACTACGTTTATCAAAGCATGTATGCTTTACCCGTTTTTCAAACTTCTGATTCTACCATATTTGTGATTGTGTGATTGATTATGAGGGCTCAGATTCCGACGCTACACGGGCGATGAGGCCCGCCGTAGTGGATGGGCTCCGGATTAAGTTTGATCACCTGGGGATCTTTAACGTCCGCCGAAGTCTCGAACACACGGGCGTTTTAGCTTTTCGCCTCTGTCAGAAAACGTCGTATTTGTGGTGTCCGCTCAAAAATTACTCGAAAGGTTTCAAGAAGTTCTATCAACGTTGCAGTTGCTCTCAATGTGACTGGCTGCAATGTAGTGACGTATTTTAAACTGTTGTCGGGAAGAGTTACACCACACATAATCACCTTTCGTTGGTGGAAAGATAATGTCAACACTGTAGTTTCGCCTGTCCCGCCATCCGTTTTCCAAGAAAACAATAGCGACTCCTCGTTCGGTCTCTCATCCGTGGTGAGCGTCCCGTCTATGTGAACGCTCAAGCATAGCACTCGGTACAGTGAGCTAGTTAAACAAATCTGGTGGGTATGTTGGTGCATTATGATTGAAAAATGGAGCGCGACTTAGACAACGACAGTAACGGAACGACAGTAACTTAGACAACCTGTAGTAACTGAACAGGTTCAGCTTCCCGGCCTAATAAAGTCTGTTCTAGGAAGAGGACCCAAATTTGGTCAAGAGCCTAAGATCCCCGCTCACGAGCTACTCCCCTTCAATAGGCAGATCACGGAAAAATCAGGCGTCCAAGACCGGGAGCGGTGTCTCCTAGACGGTGTTGACAGCCTTCGTAGGACTGTTCCTAAGGCAGCCAAGCCAGTCGTTCACAATTGAAGACCAAGCCTGTGATTCAGTACTTCAATGACAATTGGCTAAGACTACTTCTGTGTGGCAAGGAGGGTTGGTTTGTTGCGATGGCTTCCGGTGTGTTTAATGAGAAACCAGTGCCAGCGCTAGAAAGGAGCTTTAAACCCGTGAAGACAAGTGCCCAGAAGGCGAAAGCGAAAGCTGTGGATTTATGTCGGAAACTTGAGCTGCCCCGTCCATCAAAAGTCGTTTCTAGTTCCTAGAATAATTGTTTGAGCGTGTTTCTCACAGCTAAGACGCATAAGAATAACATGCCTTTCCGGTGTATTGTTAGCTAGTGCAGTCGCACTTAAGCCAGTTTTTTACCGATGCATCTTTGTAGCCTTAACATCGAAGACCCGTTTATCACCAAGAGTTCACTTGAAGTCATAGAATTATATAAAGAATGACGCCTCGGTGGGGTTTGCCTTTTCCGTTGACGTTGAGGACTTGTTCTATGCTGTGCCGCACTCGGAACTGTTTGCGTCTGTTAGGCAATGGATTGATGTAAACGGCGTGGTCCAGTTCCAGAATTCTTCTGGTATGTCGGTGACTGTTTTATGCGTTTATTGGAGTTTTATCTGGACGCAAAATTTGTTTCTTTTGAAGGATGCATGTACATTCCGAAACAAGGAATTTGTATCGGGTCCTGTGTTGCGCTGGTCTTATGCACTATTTTTCTTGTTAGTATCAACCGGGATTTGCTTTTAAGTTTTGAAGAGGATGTTGTTCTGCGTATTTTACTGCAAAGCAGTGTGTCTATCCCCTCCCCCCCCCCCAGTTTTCATTCCGGTGTCATCGATTTACTCGGCACCGCTCTGGGGCTCCTCCTCACCACCGCTGACACCTCTTTCACAGATATTTTCCCGCTCGCCTCCCCTTTGGCAAGTTGCGCAGTCGCCAGCTAACGGTGATATGCGGTTATCAGATGATAGCGAAAAATAAACTGAAGCACGGAAGGGCCGTAAAAAAAAAATCCCGCGCCTTCCCGCGAGGGGAACACGAGGTAAATGCAGAGCATTGGGGGTCGTTAATGCCGCGTAAAGTCGCGTTAGGGTTAGGGTGGGTAGTTGGGTCGTAGTTGCGTTGGTGTTGGTTTGGGGTAGAGAGAGGAGAGTAAAGTCGCGTTAGGGTGGGCAGTTGGTGTCGTAGTTGCGTTGGTGTTGTTTTGGGGTAGAGAGAGGAGAGCGAGACGAGAGTGTAAATAGGGCTGAATGCGTCATTTATTATTATTATTATTGGTCGGTTCCGTCGTTATATTGTACGGAGAGAAGGACTGCTTTATGGTCGCTGAAGTGGACCGTCAAGTGGTCTTTGAGCAGCGTTTGCGCGTTGGTACAACTTGCGAAGACGAGGTCGATGGAACTGCCGTGGATATGTGGAGGAGGTAACGGGGTCTTCAACGAGTGCTGGGACGCTGATGTTGGCTCGTGCCTCAGTACTGGTTGAAGGCAGTGTTGCTTCCATCGCTTCTTCCGTGATGCTGGAGTAGCAGACACGAGTAAACGTGGGAGCGAGCGTCAACCAAGGAAGGAAAGAGCAACGCAGTGACTGAAGCACGAGCGACCGCTAGCCGCTTTATATTTGCAGCGCGCGCAGTAGAGGGAGAGCAGTACGGGGGGGGGGGGGGGGGAGCGCGCATGCGCCAGCAGCGCGCGCCCTTCCACGCCCCACCGCGCTGCTATCACGCACCTGTTACGCCGAGACCGCGACGGAGCGAACGGGCTGACTACGACGCATGCGCGCGCCAGCTGCTGTTGAGAGAGAGGAGGGAAGGAGGAGAGGGGCACCTGCTGCGGACGCGGAGCTGTGGACGCCGTCCGACGCAGGAAGAGGCGAGGCTAAGAAATGCTCTGCATTTAAAATGCACTGACGGTTACTACACTCACTAATATCAAATCTGTGCGCAGCGTGAGCTGCAGTCTTCTCCGTCACGGCGCATTTTGCTGCGTCTCAGGGAGTGTTGGCGTGGTCAGCGAATGTAAGGCGGCGTGCGCTACTCTGCTGCTACCTCGCAGTGCGCCGGCGCCGCCGGCGCACTGCGAGATAGCAGCAGATCGTGCAAATCGTGTTTGAACCTCCCGCGCAAATGTTACGCGGTTCGGATTAGCCTCGCACAAGAAGAAGCGAGCATGTTGTTGCATATCGTGTTTGAACCTCCCGCGCAAACATCATGTGGTTTGGATTAGCGGAGAATGGAACAGCGTCTGGGGAAAGTGTCAGGAGGAGGGCGCTCTTTGGTGGCGACACATGAGACATGTGTGAGGGAAAGGCAATGAGAGAGATGACGCCGTAGCCGCAAGTGTCGTAATCCACTTCACCCTTAGCTAGACGCTCCGTTTTCTTTCCTTCGTCGCTGCCACGATCGCTCACTCGGTTAGCCGGACATAACCAGACGCCGCCCCCGGCTGCCAAAGGGCTGCCCCCTAAAACGACCGAAACCCGCCGTCGCGGCGTCTGTCACTTGGAAGCACGCGCACATGACCGGTTGCCGGTTTATGCGTGCGCAGCTAGGTTTGTAGTGAAGAATAGTGGCAGGGAGGAGTGGAGGCGTGCACGGACAGCTATAGGGTTTATGCCCGTATGGATGGCATGTCTGTCGTGGTGGTGCCAGATTTAAACGGGGACGTTAAACGGCTCAGTGGGACCTTTCGGAGTCCTTAGTGGTAGAGCGGATTGCGTTTGTCTGTTAGGCTATGTTCAGATTACCGACGCAAAACCCGTATCGTTATACATGGGTGTAAAAAATTCCATGTCACGCAGTTCTGTTGGCTGAGACGGGAAACAACGTCCTTCTCTAAAGTCATTACGATAGTTGCGGCAACAGTCTTAACCCGGCCTTACAAAAACAGTAAGATGCTTGCGACGCGGGAGCGACACAGGCAGTTCATGTTTATCTGCAAGAACAAAGCTTGGATCCTTCAGAGGTTCATTCAGCTAATTGGATAGGAAGTACGCTTCATCGAAAATTACGATAAACGTGTTTTGTTTCATGCACTCCGCGGACTGCGTCCAGCTTTGCAGGTCATCCTTCGTCACAGAGTGGAAGGGCAGTAATTTTTTTTAGATATGTCGACGATTTTTTAGTGGTTTTAAGGAAACAGTGTTCACCTAAGTACCTTGCAACCGCAAAAGAGATTCTAGAGAAGTTTAGCCGCCTTAGGAAGGGTCTTGCATTTACACACGATGTTCGAAGTCAGGACACCCTGCAGTTTTTAGATATTAATTTTAAGTTTTCATCCGACCATGCTTGTTGGGTCTATCGCCCACATGCCCGTAAACAGCTTCTGCCATTTTCATCATCTCATTCAAAGACTGTTAAAAGGGCCATAGCGTCTCTGGTTTTAGAGTCTGCACTGACGAAGTCCTGTGCACATGCTGTTCAAGAAAGCTTTGACTCTCAATTGAAGAGACTTCTGTCGGTCGGTTATCCAAGCTAAGTCTTGGTGGGTGTTGCTGAAGCCTTGCTTCGGAAAGCCAAAGGCCAAGTAGGTGCGAAGCACCCAGAACAACCTAAGGCGAAGCCTGTTGTTCTGCCCTATATACATAGAGTTACGCGCAACCTGAAAAAAATCCCAGAACGGTACAAAGTGCCGGTGGTGTTTTCTGCTCGACAAAAACATGGCCGCCGGTGTGCGCAAATTTCCAGCAAGCCCAAACCGAAAAAGTGCGAAAAGAAGCATGCCATGCGATGTGTGCCGTGTGACGTCGGGGTAGTTTACGAGAGACCGCTCTCGTGCGGGAGGCCTGTGTCGGCCAGTCGGGCAGATGTGTGAATGACCGGGCACCGCGAGCATACTTCTTCTCTTAAAGGAGTACTGAAACCAATTTTCGGTGTTAATCTTATTGCACACTTCGCTTTCTTTACTCAACAGAATACCCGGGCTGAAATATGAGCGGCCTGCGATGCGAATAACAAATTTTAATTGGATCTCATTTATCGCGCCGACAGAGCAGCGCGCAGCGCGGCGCTCAGCAAATGGACATCAGCGTGACATCATCCCGTGAAAGCCAAAAGAAGTGAAGTGACGTCAAAAAATCGTGACGTCACTTCACGCGCGCGCCCCCGCGAGCAGCGAGCGGGAGCCGGCGCATTCACAAACTATATACAAGTATCCTAGTTCACTGAAACAAACGGGTGCACGTAGCCAGAGTTAAAGGCATAACCGCTGCCCAGAAAGGCACTGTTGGCAAAAATGAAGTTCCACACACGGGAAAGGAAGCGATAATATAGAGAAGTCGCCATCAGGACTTTTATTGAAAGAGATAATCGATTTCCGCCGCAATGGTAGCCCTAGCACCTTGAGGCAGCTCAGCCGTTCAGCTCCGGCGGCGGCGCGGTCGAAAAACCCCCCCCCCCCCCCCCCTAGTGTTTTGACGTCTGCACAAAGCGGTGTGGTCATGCCGGGAATCTGTCAAACGCGCCTTTCGGGATCAAAGCGCGCGAATTTGAAAAACAAACGATTTTCAGGCCGTTAATGCAATTAATCATTGCGCGCTGAAGTATTTAGAGTGCTGTTTCGGGTTCGCCAGACCATTAAGCATCTATAAAAGCAATAAAAGTGTAACATGGAATTTTCGTGTCAGTACTCCTTTAACAACAACGCGCGCACATTTACCCGCGCATTGCGAAGATTGCAGGCCTGTCAGTACTTTGGAAAAATGCAGACCTTTCTTTGAGCAGATTAGAATTCTCGGCAGGGTGCGTCAGCGATACATCTGTGCTTTTGCGTGCCAGGGAGTTTGAGTTTTTGAAAACGTCACTATGATCACGTCCTTTGTTTGATGCGTTCCATTTAGTGGACCAAAGTGCGCATGCTCCTAATGAGACATGTATAAATATGAGACGATGCTTCAATAAATGTTAGTTTCAAGTGAGCGCTTGTCCCGTCGTCCTTTTTTTACTGTCGTTCTCTAAGTCGCGCTCTATTTTTCAATCACAGTGAACTAGAATATGGTAATAGTGGGAAAAGCAAGGGAATTTTACAGCGAAGCTGTATACCTCTACCCCCAGCGGTTTCATCTGCGTGGGCAAAAATGCCGAGGCCAAGAACGCCGAGCGCACGCGTCAGGCTGATCAGGCATACAGCATAGAGGTCAGAATTTGTTTAAGGAAGCCACAAAAGAAGCATCCAAACCACATTATGGATGATAAGGTGCTGTGAACAATGGCGCCCCCCTTCCCATGTGTCCCTGGTAAAGATTACGTTTTCAGAGGCAGGACTAGTGTCACTAAGTGGGCAGTTCTGGCTCAGGACTCCGAGCGCATGCGCCAGGCTATGGAGGAACCAGCTTTTGCCGCATCTTTGGACACACTTTCGCTGCTGAAATGCTGTTACGCCAATTATCGCCGAATCGCATTCGGAACGACGCCAGTGATGCGCAGCCGCAGAGCACGGAGGATAAGCTAGGCTTACCAGATTTGACCGACAGAAAACGCATAAACAACAAAATGCCGCGCCCATGAACCATCGCAGTGTAAAGGTAACGTAATGTCACGTAAATGCGAACGTAGTGTAAATGTCACGTAAAGCGAACTGACCAGTGATCATGGCGGCGGCACGGAACGATAGAGAGAAAACAGTGCCGACACTCCGCACCTTTTACTAGTGGCGTTAGCCGAGCGCAAGCGACAACCGCCGAGACGACGAGAAGCATTTCACACCTTCCGCCATCCCCATTTGTAGTGGGTTACAACAGCTTTACTGAACATTTACTTTCGCAGGGCGGGATGACGACCATTTTTTTTTAGTGGGCCGAACCGATGCCACAAATGTCGAAAATCCCCCAATGGGCGCTGCTGCAAAAAGCGGGCGGGGAAATAGTGTAGGAGATATAGTCATTCCGTGCCACTCGTTTGTGGGTTCGAATCATGGCATAGCCAAGTTGTTTCTTTTAGAAATGGATAAGCATGGACAAAAGGAACGGCTGGTAACGAATGTTCGAACGCGTTTAATGGTTAATGATTGTAGACACCCTTGGCGTCGAACTTCGCGTAGTTCTTGCTTTCGCCAAAGAATTTAAGAGTGGTGTAGGCATGGTTATACGCTTTCCACAATGTCCGCTTTCCTCTGCTACCATTTGAAGTAAGAAAGTCGAAGTACAGTAAGCTGGAATATTTTTGTGCACTGAACGGTCTGTACAGGAGCAGAATTTTGGATTGCATTTGCTTCTCAAAATACTGCTCGGCAGATTTCGCCTA